>JAFDUT010000131.1:0-57274 GCA_017309665.1 Coelopa frigida | reverse complement strand
CTTCCCCATGATGTTTTATGTGTTTGATGATTGATATCTTAAATGTATTTCTCTCGCTGTCGCTGTTCTCGTGTATTTTCTCTGTGAGCGGTTCTGTTTCTGGATCTTGCTTGATTTTTCAGTGCTCTGGTGATTTTTCTTTGTCGCTTTAGTGTCCCTGCTCGGGCGCCATTGTCACGAACTTCCGGTTACCCGGGTTTGAAGCTGGGATAGCTCAGCGGGCGTCCAGGTTCTGACAAAGAATTTTCCAAGTTTCTTGTAACTGTTTTATTTATTTCATGTATTTCTGGTTTATCATTTATTCATATAACATGCATACAATTTAAGTTAAAAATTCTTGCGATCCACGGTGATGGTTCGTCCCTCCTTGATGCGTGATAGTTCCCTGTTTACTTCAGATCACGGGCACTGCGAGCGCTGGTTTCGTTCGTATCGTGGTGGAGCACTAGGTGCTCGCTCTAGCAGCAATTGGGGCTTGGTGACTCGTTTTAAGTACCGGGTAGTGGTTAGTCGAGACCGATTAGGCCTCCCAGGACGCGCGAATCCACGGTTTGGTTTGGTAGTAGTAGTATGGTTTCTTAAATACCGTTTAGTAGTACTTTGGTACCACTACTGGACGTACGACGGACGATAATTCAGAGGCGTATATTAGACATATTATTATAAATTATTATCTATGTTATGTTAGATATCGTTTAGTAGTACTTGGCACTACTACTAAATGTAGGATGAACTCGGATGGTATTCTATAATTTTGATATCGTTTAGTAGTACTTGGCACTACTACTAAATGTGGAATAAACTGGTATGGTATTTTGTATATTAGATCTCGTTTAGTAGTACTTGGCACTACTACTAAATGTAAGATAACTCTGAATTTGACGATGACATTAGAGATTTGGTATTGATTATGTTGGACACCGTTTAGTAGTACTTGCTTCCTACACGTACTTGTCTACGGGGGGTATGTTAGTCGAGATGTATTCGACCTCCCAGGACGCTTAAAACTAGATAATTCAATGTTTTAATAAAATAGCAGTAGATCTAGATATTCGTTGCATTTAGTAGTAAAAGTAGTTTACTACAGAAATGCTTTGCTACCGGGGTGGATGTTAATCCAGATCTATTCGACCTCCCAGGACTCTTAAAACTAGATATTTCAATGTTTTAATAAAATAGTAGTAGATCTAAATATTCGCTGCATTTAGTAGTAAAAGTAGTTTACTACAGAAATGCTTAGCTACCGGGGTGGATGTTAATCGAGATCTATTCGACCTCCCAGGACTCTTAAAACTAGATATTTCAATGTTTTAGTAAAATAGTAGTAGATCTAAATATTCGCTGCATTTAGTAGCAAAACTAGTTTACTACAGAAATGCTTAACTACTGGGGTGGATGTTAATCGAGATCTATTCGACCTCCCACGACTCTTAAAACTAGATATTTCAATGTTTTAATAAAATAGTAGTAGATCTAAATATTCGCTGCATTTAGTAGCAAAAGTAGTTTACTACAGAAATGCTTAACTCGTAAGTTTAATAGGTTCTCACGAAGTAGAAGTTATTTATAACTTTTGGTTTTCACGCGTAGAATTTATTTATGAAATTATGTTTGTCTTTGTTCAATGTTAGCTTTTGGCCACTTTGCCTCGAGCTCTACTGAGTTACCTTGCGCTTTGGCTGCTCCCTTGAAATATTTCCAAGTCGTGGATTTTTGCTGGCACTTGGGATTTTGGTCTACACTCACTTATAGTTATACTTTGGCACTTATTTATAGTTTTCACTATTACTGGGACTTGGTTCCCCACGAGATGATTGTTGGACTCGGTGTCCTACCAACGAATCATTCTCGTCCTTGCTCTGGTCTGGTTCCAGACCTCTGGTCCTGGTTCCACTCATCCCATGGCCCTCGGTTCGGTCGCCAATCATCTCGAGGGCTTGGCGACTCATCAGCCGCAAGCTCCACTCGAGTTCATCTTTGGCGAACCGACGGACCTCCGCTTTCCCGTGTAGGGGAACGATCAGCTGTCCCACCGCTATGCCACTCGTTCCTCTGTTGTACTTGTTGTGGTGGGTCAGTGCACTTCCGAGTTCGCACTTTCCCACGCTATCGCAACTGTTCTGCCAGTTGTTTACTTGAACTTCACTTTCGAGTTCATGGTCATTCCTCGCCCGTTATCCCATTTGTTGTTCTCTTGTCCTTCTATGTTGTTGATCATCGGTGACAACAACTCATCACAGGTGACGCGCGCAGTTCCGCTAGCCGTCGCCCTATGTGGTTGTTGTTCTCCGATTACAACAACTCCGTCGGCCCGCTCTGCCTACGCTTCACTTGTCGCATTGTGCGGTAGTTATCATTTCGTGTGGTTGTTGTTAACCGATAACAACAACTCCGCATAGTTGATGCGCTCATGTGGTTGTTGTTTTCCGATAACAACAACTCCGCATAGTTGATGCGCTCATGTGGTTGTTGTTTTCTCATTACAACAACGTCGTCAGCTCGCTGCATTTCCCCAGGCAGACACACGCACCGTGGTGAGTTTCTGCTCGCTCGGTGAGAGAATCGCCTTATCGGCGATTCCTCTTTGTGCGATGTCCGCCTCGATCGTTGCCACCGACACGGTTTGTGCTTGGTTGGTGGTGGGTCGATCGCACATATTTTCTCCCTCGTTGATGTGGGAAAGAGATCGACGATTCGCCGTGTCTTTTCCCACTCCAACTCTCTCTCCCCGCTGGGCATCTTGTTCGCTGCTCCAGCGACGTAGGCTGTGGCGGATTTTGGTCTTCTTCTTCTTCGTGCTCGTCAGTTGACGAAAAATAAAACCGCGTGAGGACTCATTGCTCGTCACCAGGTAAAGTACTTCAAATTAATTTCGTCAAATTAAATTATTCATACATTTTTATTTTTCAGGCAATATGTGCGATAAATGTGTGGGGGAAATTTGCTCACAAATTTCCCTCGTCACAAAACTTTAGTCAACGAACCTAGTGAACTTAACACATTGAAATTTTTCTGGTATTTTGAACCTTAGTCCTGTCCAATAATTATTACTTGAAAGAAAATTTCAACAATATGTCTCAAAATTAATTGAAATTTCCTGGGATTTCACTTCCTATTGAAAATTAATTTTAATTTCCCCTGCGCGTAGACACACTGGATCTCTCTCTGTCGAAAACTACACGATGCTGCATTCAGTGAATACTGCGTTATCGACATCCGGGTCGTCACCTGGACGTATGCGTGATTTTCACTCGAAGTCCTTTCAATTGTCATCGCTCATTCTCGTAGAAACATTTACACAACATTTAAACACAATAGCTTCTAGTAAGAAACAATAGACAAAGGACATCAAGAATGACAACTATAATTATAGCAACAACAAGCAATACAACTGCAATATCAACAATAATTTTAATAACAATAACAAGCAACAACAACAATGAACACCGGTCTTCAACACCCGCAGTTGACAGGATTTTGACACCTTGATGAACTTCATACTTGGAGTGAATATTTTGACTGGACCACAAACGATTATCGTTAGGACATACATCAGAAGTGATTATGTCCTTGCTGCTGGCTGGAAAGATGGAGAGTATGTTAAATAGATGGATGGATAGGTGAATGGATGGTTGACTATCTCCAACAGAGGTATAATTCAGTCAGAGGAAGTTACTTCCTCTGTCACTTTCTCACGTTATCTCTCCCTCTCACACTATGGCTCACTTTGCTTGCCTCCCACACTACATTTCTCTCTTTTTTCTCCCCCCTATCCATCCCTCTGCCACCCCCACATCCCTCTCTAAACAGAGAGGGTAACAGTAGAAGAGAGAGATGGAACGATTATGAGAGGACGAGAAGACGTATTTAAGCTCGTAAAGGGGAAAACATTAGATAGCCTCTAAATTAAATCACTCGTTAGTGAACTTGGTCGCCTTGTAAATAAATCATCAAAGTGTTTGTTGTAATTAAAGTTATTACTTTTGTTAATGTTGTATAGTTGTTGTTATAGTGATTGAAATAGTTGTTGTTATAGTTATTGTAATAGTTGTGGTTATTATTGCTGTAGTAGTTTCCATTCGTTGTTTTAGTTGTAACTGCTGTGTTTTCGATCATCAAAATATCCTCTGAGAGGAATGGATAGCGTGAGACAGAAGAGAGGAGAAAATAAATAAGATGAAAGGGAAGACAAGAAGAACTGAGAGAACTGAGGTAAACATGGTGCACACAATAAATTCCAAGTTCTGTGATGTGTGAGCATGTGTGCGTTAGTAGAAGTTCTTCTGTATATGTATGGATCTGTGTTGAGCACCATCACCCAAGCACACTTATACATACTTAAGTCTATATACACACATCAAGCAATCAATCAAAATTAAAAATGAGTCCCGTTTTTTCGCCGACCACTGAATGGTGTCCTGAACAATAGCAATATCAACAACAAAGAACAAGACGGAACAAAGGGAAAAACAATCAGAAAAATGACAGTCGATATTACCGCAATTACAACAACAAACTGCAACAAAAACAAAACGAATACCTAGGACACAAACAATCGAATTGTGGTGGTCGAGGGAAACAAAAAGAACCCATAAATAATTACAAAATGATTGAGAAAGGATGAAGAATCGTGTGGTAAAGAAAGCTGAGAGAAAGGAATTTAATTTCTTAATAGAAGAGAAAAGAAGAAGAAAGAGGAGCATAACTCTATTTCGTTTGCACCTGACTCGACATCCTAGTTTCCAATTTGACTAAGAGAAATCTACAATTTCCATTATGCCATGCCACCTCTACCTCCCATATTTACATGCGATTGTCCTTGGACATCAGTTTCTCCGGCGTGAAACGTTTGTTACAGCTCTGCTTACTCGTCGTCGTTGTTGTCGCCGGTGTTTGGAATAGAGTTTATGTTTTTTTGTCATTAGTGTTCTTGTTGTTTTTATTAATGGTTTTGTTCTTGCTTTTTTTGTTGATAGTTGCCGACACGACACGATACGAACTGATATCTGACTAAGTTATATAATCTCTCAAGGACACCCGATTTCATGGATATCCTCGTAATGCCAAACGTATAAACACAAAAAAGGAGAACAAAAAAACAACAACAACAATCACAAAGTTAACATAAAACAAATGATGAGAAACAACAAAATCTAAACAAAAAAAAATTATAAAAAGTGTGAAATTGTATGTTTACGCGAATGGTCATCAGTGTGCGAAAGAAAACTACCACATGACTAAAAAAAGACTAACAAACAAAAGCAAATAAAAGCGTAGCATGATTAAATTCATTGTTTTTTTTTTTTCATTCATATTTATTATTATTCGATGGTATTGCATTTTCTTTTTTTTTCGCATCTGACTTTCATATTAAACAACATAGTAATGAATATGCAACTGATTGTGTGCAGGATTTATTTTAATGAAACTTGGAATGCGAACACTCATGAATATTTCGAAGCGTAATATGATAAAATAAAACGCCATGAATACAATAACTTCATATAAATACTGCACCAAGTGGAAAGAAGAAGAAATTTTAGGAATTTACATTTGTGGTTGGTTTCTTTCCATCATATTGCGTTTTTGTTTCTTATTTTTCTTTTATTCCCATGTTGGAATTTTCCAAATTATCCGAATTATTATCCGAAAATTAAAAATTTTTCATGATCCTTCCCGAGTCCCGGCAGATTCTGGCGCGCCTTCGGATATTAGCGAAGCGGTGAAATATTCCTTAGAGAATGTTGTTGTTATTTATGATTCTGTTGATATTCTTCTTGTTGTTGTTATTTGCTTCAATTTCACATTCACTTACGGTCCATTCACGCATTTACACTCTTGGTCTTCCTCTCTCTGTCTTCGTCTCTTTAGCTTTTGCACTCGTCGAGTCCTTGATAAATATACGACTTCAAATACGCGCCATATTTCGTGCTTACTTTTTTCTCTGTTTTTCCCGCACTTCATTCTTTTAACCATCATTTTTATGCATTTGCTTCGCCTTCTTGATTTGGCGAGCGTAAATTTACTATTTCTCAAATTTATTTTTTAAATTTTTATTTTTGTCATAATCTTTTCGCTTTATTTTCTTCGTGTATATTTTTATTATTTTACGTTATCCCTGGCGCTACCTGCAATTTTTTCGTCATCATGATCGTCATTGTAAAAAAAGAATAAATTGAAATGAATTTTTTAAAAATTTAATCAATTTTTTCACAGCTGTTTCAATAATTGTCACCATCATCATTACTGCCTCCTCCTGTCTGTCAACACTATCCTTCAGCTACGTCCTCCAACGGAGAACCAGAAAGAGTGAGTGTAAGAGAGATAGAGAGAGAGAAAGAGGTGGATGAGAGTATAGTGTTTGTCAATTAAGCGCATCGAAAGGATAACTTAGGAAAAAGATTGTCACAAAAGCAAATAAGCTTTGAATTGCAGAGTGAATAGTAGGGCGACAGTGGCGCGAAAAAGAACGAGAGGTGAAATAAAAAATATTGATGAATGCGAAAGGAGTATGTAACAATTACATAACAACAATTACAAAAACTATAAAGACAATAATGGATATAAAAACACAATAACAATAGTGAACGGAATAAGAACAATAGTGAACGGAATAAAACTAAAATAATTATTCGAAACTATGGATTTTCAAAAGGAATATAATGCTTGAGAGAGAAAGAGAGAGAGAGAGAGAGAGAAAGAAAGAGAGAGAGAGTGAGCAAGAGAGGTCAAGAGAGAATATCATAGAGAGAGAGAGGATGATTGGAATAGAGAAAAGGTGGGCAAGCGAGAAAACGTGTAGAAAATTAACAAATCATTTTAATAAATACAATCAAAAAAATTCATGAAAACGTTGATTTTGAAAATTATTTAATTTTTGAATTTAAGTTTATAATTTAATTTTAATTTTTAATTTATATATTCTACCTCCACGAAGGTGTCATTGCGGAGTTTCCGCTGACAGTGTTTTTCCAACTGCGTCCATTCCATCGTTTATTAATTTATGTTATTCTGCTTTTAAAAAGATATTCGACAGCTTTGTGAATGTCAACAAGTATTCCTCTTCTTGTTGATGATGTTGTTGTCATTGCCAATGATAATGACCATGTCGTTAACGTCGTTTTATTGATATTGTTGTTGTCGCCCGTAATGAAAATGACGATATCCTGGTTGTTATCGTTAACACTGCAAAGCCTTAAAAGCCGTGTGTCAACAGCAACACATATACTCGCTATGTCTGTATGTGTGTGAACATACATGAATGCAGGTCACCAACGAAACGATCGCAATTTTTAATTTTAACTCATTTTTACAGGATTTCACAATGAGTTTTCAACATCGGAACAAATATTAAATTTGTCCTTATATTCTTTTAAATTTTTTTATTTCTTTGTAATTTCTGTTTTTTAATTAACCCGAGAATGGTTCGACGTATACTGCATATATTTTTTCGCTTTTCTCACAGTTCTAGTCGATGGTACTTTTTTGTCAAGAGTAGCGTAGAGTAACTGGTCTTTTAACGGTAATACATAACTACAATACGTCGCTGCGATGTAAATTACCTTTAAAGTGACTTTACTTTTTCTGTAAATTGGAATTTGTTATATTTGGTTCCTTTCGTTGTTTAGTGTTTTGTTCACATTCATTATTTTCAAAACATTTTCGTGCCGTTTTGCTAAATTGAACCAATTTTATATATTTTATCAGCATAAAAAAGGTGGATTTTTTCCTAAAATGAAAACAGGAAAAATCTACTAAAACGATCCTCGAAGAAATATTTATAAAAATTTAGTAAATATCTTAACTAAAAGTCTTAATTTATTTATGTTTGTTTTTTAAACAAGAAATATTCTAATACTATAAACTGATATGATTGAAGGTAGTCCGGTTTATATTATATCCCAAAATTGAATACAAACTGAACTACGTCGATTCGACGTAGATTACCTAGAACGTGTGTAAAACATGATTGATATTTTTGTTGTTATTGATATTATGTTAGTTGTTACTCTTTTTGGTGTTGTAGATGAAAAGAGATAGAACAAAATTCCAGCTCTATCAACCCCGAGAAACGTGAACAAATTTAATTAACTTCAATAAATCGTCTTCGTTGCCGCCATTGCGTCCTTTACCATCGAGATGGCAGCATGTTGCGGCAAAATGACGGACAGCGAGAGTAATTAATTAAATATCACGAGATAAATCCACAATGTTCGTCATTGGGTTGAGCGAGGAAACATTAAATTTCTTCTGATTTTTCTGTCCGTTCATCAAACCATGACTTTCTTAATTTTTCTCACCTTCTTTTTAATTTTTATATTTTCTTTATTCCTTTATTCGTTTTCCTTTTTATACCCTACACCCTGTGGGTAAGGGTATATTCATTTTGTCCTTCCGTTTGTAACGCATTAAAGGAGAGGTCGTAGGTATGGAAAAGTATATATATTCTTGATCAGCGTCACCTCCTGAATCGATTTAGCTATGTCCGTCTGTCTGTCTGTCTGTCTGTCCGTCTGTCTGTCTGTCTGTGTGTCTGTGTGTCTGTCTGTGGAAATAGATTTTGTGAAGAAACGGTAAGAGATACTGACTTGAAATTTTGGATTTAGTATTTCTATATTAATAAGCTACTTGTATGTAAAAATGGACGTAATCGGTCAACGGACACGCCCACCTCCCATATAAAGCAAAAGGTTTATATGGGATATCTGGTGAACTATGGTATATATCGAGATGAAATTTTGTGTGTGATCATGTTCCACTGATACGAGTTTAAAAGACAAAAATGGAAAACATCGCCCATCGGACACGCCCACCTCCCATATAAAGCAAAAGGTTTATATGGGATATCTGGTGAACTATGGTATATATCGAGATGAAATTTTGTGTGTAATCATGTTCCACTGATACGAGTTTAAAAGGCAAAAATGGAAAACATCGCCCATCGGACACGCCCACCTCCCATATAAAGCAAAAGGTTTATATGGGATATCTGGTGAACTATGGTATATATCGAGATAAAGTTTTGTGTGTGGTCATGTTCCACTCATACGAGTTTACAAGTCAAAAATGGATAACATCGCCCTCCCATATAACGCAAAAGTTGAATATGGTATATATGATAAACTATGGTATATATAGAGATGAATTTTTGCGTCTGATCATGTACCACCGATACCAGTTTACATACTAAAAATTGACAAGCTACAGCTCAAAAGCTACAGCTCAATGTTGGATATGGTAAACCATATAGACAGTTATTAGATTAAATATTGCTACTAAGAGTTCCCAAGAATCAAATGGAAAATATCTCTTATAGGACACGAGCACCTTCCATACAAAATCGTAGATCTACAAGAAATCCAACTACTTTATGGATGTTATTAGCTGATGAAAGGTGGGAGTGAATCCAAGAAGAAAGAGACCACATCCAACTGAACCTCAATGGACGCCCATAAAAATTGATTATATCTTTTCAATATAAACGTAATGAGCAGGTGACGATTGAGAGAATACAATCCCTGCTGATGGGATCACAATCCACAAAAGTCAGGGAGCTACATATTTCCAAATGGCTGTTCATCTTCAAAGTGGAATCAATCACGCGGCACTATATGTTGCTTATAGTAGCGCAGCAAGTACTTCTGGACTTTATATTGTTGAAAATTTCTACCCTCCCAAGTCTGTTGTTGAATCAGATTTTGTCTGCATTGAAATGAACATCTAAAATAGGAAAAGCAACTAAAGGCACATTATGATTTTATGGCACACAAAAAATCATCGATTCAATTATTCTTCCATAAATTGCTGAGCTTTTATTCGCACTTTCAAGATATTAGCAATGGCACAATGCTGCAAACACCAGAACTACTTCGTTTGTAGAAACATGGGCCCCTATAAGATTCCTAACTTCACTCTTATTCATAGATTAGACAATCGACACAAAAAGGGTATAATCGTGTTTGGAATACGAAAATAGCTTCAAATATATAATTTCTCTTTGAAAGAGGCCACAGTTGTGAAAATCGCACAATGGAGTTAATAGCATTGAAGTGTAATGATGCATTTTCACTAATTATTGATAGAAATTCACTCTTTTTCCTTTAATAAACGTTGTATGCAGGGTGTAGGGTATGTAAACTTCGGCCTGGCCGAAGTTAACAGATTTTGCCTGGGTGGACCAGGCAAACCGGGGGAGCGAAGCGACCCCGGTGCGCTAGTTTTCTTTCTACTCTGTTTCGTTTTGTCTTTCTCTTGTTTTTTCTCCTTTCAAGTCAATGGAAAATCACAACTCATCACCGCCCACAATTGGAATCGCACGAAGTCAAACTTCAAAACACATTTTCTGTCACATGGAAACATTTTCACCTTCTTTTTGTATAGGTAAGAGAAGATGAGGTACATGTAATCGGTTATGAATAAAAATCCCTTTTTTGCTTTTTCGCGGAAGGACCATCCATTAAATTCTCTCTCACACCCCAGCGTCTGGAAGTCACATTCAACTTTGTTTTGGAATGTCTATGTCCATTTTTAGATGCATCTCCGAGAATTTTTCACCTTGCAGTTTCTCTGACCTGCCCTCGAGTCTCCTCCGGTAGGCACACAACCCTCATCTTTTCTTGCTCGATTTCACAGGTCCTGCACGACACGTGTTTAATTCCAATGATCATTTTTAATTTGCGCCACAGACACCGGGGAGAGGATAATAAGAAGGCGATACAGAGAGAAGAGGAGAGAAGAGAGACGTCTATTCCGGCATAAGAAAAAAGAAGCGGAAAGACGTGAGTACGAACATATTGAGATGTTAAAGAACAGGAATGAGATCCGAAAATTCTTTCAAAGGATACTGTAAAGACGAACACGGAAATCTGGTAACAGACATCCATGGCACACTGAGTGTGTGGAGAAATCACTTCTCAAGGCTCCTAAATGGCGATGACGAGCAGAATCCCGCCAACTTAGAAGACAATGCTGAGTCGGATCCATCAATCGCTGATGACGGCGTGGACATACCGCCGCCCAACTATGACGAAATCGTAACAGCTATTGCTAGACTAACGAACAACAAAGCCGCATGCACCAGCTTTTATCCAGAATTTGGTCGGAAGAATGCATGCCCAGCGACTGGAACATCAGTGTGCTCTGCCCAATCCACAAGCAGGGTGATCTCACATCCTGCAGAAACTACCGTGGGATTAGTCTTCTAAACATCGCATATAAGGTCCTATTGGGCGAACTGTGTGAAAGACTGAAGCCCATCGTCAACAATCTGATTGGACCCTATCAGTGTGGCTTCAGAACTGGTAAGTTCACCATAGACCAGATATTCACAGTGCGCCAAATCCTGAGAAGACCCACGAAAAGCAGATCGACACCCACCACCTACTGTCAACTAAGAAAAATGCAGGGCGACTAGGACAGCGTGTGGCGGTCGAACTGTCGGAGCTCGGCTGCGGACGTTGTCGTGGTTTGGCTGGTGGTACTGGTGGCGGCCGTAGCGGGGTCTCCCAAGCGGATGGTTGCACCGCCGCAGCTGAACGTCGGACCGGCCTGTACATAGTAGTAGAGCCCCAAAGTGGCATTGGGTATCACTAGGAAGCTGAAGCGGCATCTGCTTTCGCCGAGGCGGACGTCGATTACGACCATCCAGTCCAGTACTCTGACGGTTCCGTCGGCTAGGTGTACGTCATTGACCCCCAGGCGCTTGGCCTGTGTCCCGCTGATGAAGCTCCGAGTAGCTCCAGTGCCGATGGTGGCTGTTGTCTCGATGCCGCCAATGTTATTTCGGCAAGGAAACGTTTGCCGTTGGTTCTGAGTGGATTTATTGGGGAGGTTGGCAACTTAGGTTGGGAGGACCTGCCGGTGGCCTTCCGTCGATCCTCTCTTGCGTTTCCCGCCGGCTGGCGACAGCACTTGATTGTGCGCATGCCGTCTCGTCCGCATTCCCAGCAGAAATAGCGCCGGGTGTGCTGGCAGATTCTAGGCCAGGTACGTCCTCCTTCATTCCCTCGCCGGTCTGTTACGTACGGCAGCGGATTTCGTTGTTGTTGTTGTTGTTGTTGTTCCGGAACCATGTCAATACCCGGTCTCTCAATAGTTCCGGCATGGCGCCGGGCCTGTGGTCGGTCTTCGTACCGTAGACCTTGTACTTCGGTTTCTTCCTCCATGCGTTGGTAGTCTCCGGATGTTGGACTGCCATCGCGGGGACAGGGGAAGGAACCCGCGGTGGGCTTCCTGCAGCTCTGTTAGGCGTTGGAGTTGTGGCGCGTCGTGTTCTGGGTTACCGACGAATGCCGCGAACCGTTTGCGCATATCCTCGACCATACCGGTAGGGTCTAATCCGAACTCGCCAAGATATACGGTAAGGTCGTCGCGTCTTAGTGATTAAGCACACGATACATTGAGCGTGTTGTTGCTAGTTGCCTGGGTATTCGTGGTGTTTGTTTTAAATGTTTTAATCATTTTATAGTTTTCGTTGAATTTCCTCGCACTTGTGTAATCGCGACGACGGTATAAATGAAACTGAACGTTTGATTTGTGAGATGAATTAGGTAGTCGTCGCGCAAAGCAATGTTAATTAAACTAATTATAAATTGAATCAAATCTTAAACCTACTTTATTAACAATAAAACGAAACTAAAATAAGGCCTTCAATAGCCTAAATCCTACGAACTAACCTAAACTTAAATTCTGCCTTCAATGGGGACTTAAGACTACAAATTAACCTAAACTAAAGAACTACAAAAGGGGGGAAAATGGGCTAGTCCATTTTCCTCCTTACAACAATAAGAGCAACAACAACTTCAACCAGCGGAAAATCTGATTCTCGAAGTTCAATGAAGAGAAGAAAACGATATTGACTCTTCATTAGCCTGCGGAGAACAACATCGAAATGCACACCACAATCATCAATAACAACAGCCATAGCAACAATTACAACTGATGCACATGCGTCACGCAATTCAACGTCCGCCAACAGACTGTCGGCTTCCGCGAAATCAAAAGACGCCGTAGGTCTTCGCCCAGATTAACGCGAACCTCCCCATCATCCCACTTCACACAATTGCAACGAAAACAAAAACTTCTAATTCAAATACAAAATCTTTGCGAAATTAATAATTGAGCTATGCAGCAACGCCGACGTTGACGTTGAACTGAGCTCGACAGCTGACGTTCGAGTCACATGTCAGAAATTGGTCAATAGGTAGGAATTACAAATTGCGGTTATTTGCGGTATTTTGGTCACAGTAACAATAATAAAAAGTACAAAGATTATAACAATAACAAATGAAGCCATAACCATTACAACAGCTATTACAACAACAATGTGGCCCACAACAACAACAAATATTTCACAGCAACAACTCAATCATTCAAAATGCAGCAGCGCCAACAACGTCAACGTTGTTAGGACGTGCACAGGACTCGCACATTATTCTACAATTGGAAGTAAGTGTTGGAGTAAGCTTTTTACAATACTTATTCTACAATTTGGAAAATATGTTGGAGTAAGCTTTTTACAATAGTTATTCTACAATTGGAAAAAATTATTTTAGTAAGCTTTTTACAATTGTTATTATACAATTGGTAAAAAGTATTGGAGTAAGTATTTTCAATTCCAATTTCTTTGCAAAAGGAAAATATGTTTATAGTTATTTGGTTTGGAAATCATTTTTATAAAGCATTTTGCAATAGTAGTTGCAAGCGTTTTCCAAGCTTGATTGGCTGATTTTTGGTTCTAAGTAATCATGCACAAAGTCCGGAAATTAAATTCGACTTTCGAATTTTACAAGCTTGCTTGGAAAACGGTTACAATTTTCTATTATACATAAGCTTTCTCCAATCACTATTACAAAATGGTTTATTGGGATAGTTGTATTGATTTTGGTTGTAATAAAATTTATTACTCTAGTATATCGAATTTCCATTGGTATTGAATTTATGCCTCCCTTAGTTCTCATTTACTTCTCCTCCTCGGTCAGCACCTACTTTACATCATCCTTCTACATGGCCTCCTCCTTTGCCTCCTCATCCTTCGTCCTCCTCCATCAACTCTTGCAGCTGCAACACTTCCGCATGCAAATGGATCTCTTTAATTATACAGCGTTGCCCAGGGCGCCATCTGTTGTCGCCAACGATGTCGTCGATGACGTTTTCGTTGTCGTCATTATCGTGACCGCTGACGGTATTTGCTGTTGCCACATGCCTCCCTCCACCCACTCGTATGGCTTCGATTTGGGTTCTAGATTTGTCCACGAGATGCTCCATTAATTCAGCTCAGGTGGGGCAACAGTTGCAGCTAAGTATGGCAACACTACTGTTGTTGTTATTCTAGCTGAAGTTGTTTCTATCATTGTTATTGTTGTTGTGGATTCCATTGGCCTAGATACTGATGCCGCTGTCACGAACTTTCCGGTTACCCGGGTTTGAAGCTGGGATAGCTCAGCGGGCGTCCAGGTTCTGACAAAGAAGTCTCTGGTTTGCGTGCTTTTCAGAAAAGGAAAAGTTTATTTATTGATTTCTTCATATTACATCGTATCGAACGATGCGTAGGCGCTGCTCCCTCTCACCTCTGGTTGCTTGTTGTGAAACAGAAGTCGCCTGCTGTTATCTGATTCGATATTGTCGCGCGGCTTTCCAACTGAGTTGATGGTTATGATAACTCAGGCTTCTCGTGGTCTTCGCTGTCTTGGTCGCGTGGTGCTGCTTGTTGAGCGTCGTAGTAGCTTGGGCTTGCTGCTACCTCGCTATCGGCGGGGGGTAGGGGGTTAGTCGAGACCGATCAAGCCTCACGAACCCACAGTTCGGTAGTTAGTGTTAGGAGTAGTAGTATAGCTATGATTTATATTATATACCATTTAGTAGTACTTTGGCACTACTACTAAACGTAAGATAAACCATAAATTCAATGGCGAATTTAGAAAAATTGTATTATTTATATTAGATACCGTTTAGTAGTACTTTGGCACTACCACTAAACGTAAGATAAACTGATTTGGTAGAAATAGTAGTAGATTTATATACTAGTTGTATTTAGTAGTAAAAGTGGCTTACTACTAAGCCTTTAACTACTGAGGTGGAGGTTAATCGAGATCTATTCGACCTCCCAGGATTCTTAAAATTACAAAATTCAATAAATTGTATAAAATAGTAGTTGGTTAATACTATTTTCTAATTTGGTAACACTCGCGGTTGCCACGAAAAATACTAACTACTTTAGTAAATGTTAGTCGAGACCTATTCGGCCTCCCAGGATTCGTAAAGTTACAAAATTTAATAAATTGTATAAAATTGTAGTTGTTTAATACAATTTTCCAATTTGGTAACACTGGTGGTTGCCACGAAAAATACTAACTACTTGGGTAAATGTTAGTCGAGACCTATTCGGTCTCCCAGGATTCGTAAAGTTACAAAATTCACTACATTGTGTAAAATAGTAGTTACACAAATTCAATAAAGTGTATAAAATAGTTATTCAACACGATTCAGTATGAATTCACATATGCAATGACTTCAAATTTACCACTGAGATTTCCTCACGGTTTGCGTTGTTCTTTGTTTTCTTGATTTGCCGACGGCAAATGCACTTTGTAAATTTTCGGCACTTTTCACTTATGCAGAATATTTCTAAGTCGCTGACTTTTCACTGTAAGAATTGGTTGATTTTCTTTTTATTCGTAATTTAGTTGGTACTTAATTCCCCAGGATGATCGTTGGACTTGAGTCCTACCACCTAATCAGAACAGAACAATAATAAAACCACAGTGCGTCAAATGGGGGAATTTATTTCAAAATCATATAAATTTCAACATATTTGTGTGCGGGGAAATTGTCCTGCAATTTCCACCGTCACACCGCATCGTTCACTCGATGTTCCTAATGCTGAAGGCGATGTTTCAGGAGCACGTTATCGGTGATCATGTTGTTGTTTCTGTTGTTGCTATTCTTGATGTTGTTGTTACTATTATTGCTGTTGTTATTGATGATGATGGTCATGATGTTGTTTCCTCTGCTGTTGTTGTTACTATGACATGCGTGTCAATTCAAATTAATATAGATTCTGCAGCTTCCGACCTTCGACCTTCTTCATCAGTTCATTAGTTTCACATGTAAATGTCCTGAGTCCTACCTTTACCTAGCCATGTGCCTTATCTTCTGTATCCCAATATCTCGTTCTATAATCTCTCCTGCTCACCTTATCTCATGTCTACTCCTCCTTATGAGGTTTCTATCATACTTTGACTTCTCCCCAACCCTAGGTCTCTAGCTGTTCATGGAAAATTTATTGAATTCATGCAGCCATCGACTGCTGCTCACCGCATGGTATCCTCCACCGCTCACAATAACACTCTCTCACTTCCTCTCTCTCTACGACCAGCACTCCCCAGCAAACCATATTCGGAGCGTTCAAAATTGTAACTCTAAAAATATCCTATTTTTTTATTACTTTAGGAGTGTTAATATTTCTGATATTAAAATGCTTCTTATTTTGGAATGTATTGAGAGCATAACATTTAAGGCTCTTGAAATGGTAAGTTACTGACGATGTTATGAGCTTTCATATTTTGGAATCCGAAAGTATTCTGATTTAGAAATGCTTGGTGACTACCGTCCCTAACACTTCTTATTTTAATGCGTTTTAGGACGGTTAGCGGTCTTTTCGTAGTTGTGGGAAGTTTTATGTTTTTATTAACAGTATAGCGATCAGTCTTATGAAGTGCGGTATTGTTTTCCAGTGGGTGTTTTGTGAAAATATTATAATTTTCATAAAATAATAATATGTATTACTATATAAATAATTTAAGATTTATTGTATTATTTTTCGTTTTATTTTTATAAATTATGTTTATTTAAATAATGAAAAATCATTGTACGTTTCTTATATAAATAAATAAAAATCATTTAAATTTTAAACGAAGCATTTTTTATAACATTTTTAGGTGTATTTTATGATGGTGAAAGCTTCTCAAAAACTAGTCAGAAAGTAGTCTCTTAGGACTCAGGGTTAGGAGTCTTAAATGAATATTTTAAGACCCATTTTATGAGCTTTGAAAGAGTTTTTTCGAACTAAAACTAGCGCACTGGTCCACTCAGGCAAAACTGTTAACTTCGCCGAGGCCGAAGTTTACATACCATACACCCTGCATACATTTTATTAAAGGAAAAACATTGAATTTTCTATCAATAATTAGTGAAAATTCATCATTACACTTCAATGCTATTAACTCCATCGTGCGATTTTACAACTGTTCATTTCAATGCAGACAAAATCTGATTCAACAACAGACTTGGGAGGATTGAAATTTTCAACAATATAAAGTCCAGAAGTACTTGCTGCGCTACTATAAGCAACATATATTGCCGCGCGACTGATTCCACTTGGAAGATGAACAGCCATTTGGAAATATGTAGCTCCCTGACTTTTGTGGATTGTGATCCCTTCAGCAGGTACAATTGGAAATTGTATTCTCTCAATCGTCACCTGCTCATTACGTTTATATTGAAAGGATATAATCAATTTTTATGGGCGTCCATTGAGGTTCAGTTGGATGTGGTCTCTTTCTTCTTGCATTCACTCCCACCTTTCATCAGCCAATAACATCCATAAAGTAGTTGGATTTCTTGTAGATCTACGAATTTGTATGGAAGGTGCTCGTGTCCTTTAAGAGATCTTTTCCTTTTGATTCTTGGGAACTCTTAGTAGCAATATTTAATCCAATAACTGTCTATATGGTTTACGATATCCAACATTGAGCTGTAGCTTTTGAGCTGAGCTGTAGCTTGTCAATTTTTAGCATGTAAACTCGTATCGGTGGCACATGATCAGACGCAAAATTTTATCTCGATATATACTATAGCTCACCAGATACCCCATATAAACCTTTTGCTTTATATGGGAGGTGGGCGTGTCCGATGGGCGATGTTTTTCATTTTTGCCTTTTAAACTCGTATCAGTATAATATAATCACACACGAAATTTCATCTCGATATATACCATAGTTCACCAGATATCCCATATAAACCTTTTGCTTTATATGGGAGGTGGGCGTGTCCGTTGACCGATTACGCCCATTTTTACATACAAATAGCTTATTAATATAGAAATACTAAATCCAAAATTTCAAAATTCAAAATTGTCAGTCTCTCTTACCGTTTCTTTACAAAATCTATTTCTACAGACAGACACACACACAGGCAGACGGACAGACAGACAGACGGACATAGCCAAATCGATTGCGGAGGTGATGCTGATCAAGAATATATATACTTTTCCATACCTACGACCTCTCCTTTAATGCGTTACAAACGGATGGACAAAATGAATATACCCTTACCCACAGGGTGTAGGGTATAAAAACTAAATAAGATTCTTTTAATAGTCTTTTCGGATCCCAATGGTTTGCTTGGTCACAACGCATACTTACAGTGAAATTAACGTTGTGCGAATTGCAGAAGAGCATAGTTCTTGTAGCACAAAGCACAAAGGATCGATTAGACCGTGTGGTCAGAGAAGACAGAGAGTGAGAGAGGGGGGTAAGAGAAAGGGGAAATTTATATTGCCTCCTCCGATGCACTGTTTAGGTTCACTGAGTGAGGTTCTGGATATGGAATAACTCGAATTGAAGTCAGAAGACAAAGCCTTTGTTGGAGCTACTAGAATTTGAATCCTCAAAGGAAGCTTCTTCGATACTTTTGGCAAAAAAAATCCAACAAGTATCGAATTCTAAAAATGTCTCTTTTTTGTTGCTGGAGTCATTGTATTATTGTTCCCATTTTGGTAAGAAGAGCTTTCTACTCCAGACTTCTATTTTTTCAGTATTCTCTCTTCTTTGACAATTTCTTATTGCCTAATTCAATTCAATCGATCTCTCTTTTCCCTGCTTGTCTCCTTCTCAAATTCTCTAGAAGAAATGCAATTTTCATTTCACCTCAAAGGCAGATGTAAAAGAAAGAAGAGAAAGCTTAGTAAGAGCAAAAAAGTGTAGGAAAGAATGAACGAGAGAAATGAGAAAGGAAAAAAGAGCTAAGGATAAGAGAAGAAACAGAGTAAGAGAGAGAAATTAGAGCTGAATGAAGGAATCGAGGAGAAGAAATTAGAGCAACAACGAATGACATCTTCTGTTTCGATTTCTGCTGCCTGGGTCCTCGACGTCGCTCTTCGTTGCTGGAATTGAAAGAGAAACTTAAAAACTGCTTCGTTAACAGCAGACGGGCTATGAGAACAGAAGCAACCAGCAACTCAAGAACATCACAAAACATTAAAACAATAACAACCATAATTACAAAGGTAAAAACAAAACCACTCCAGTCGCTAAGGGGAAAATCTACTACTGACGTCAATTTTCTTTGTTGAATGGAAGGACGAAGGGAGGAAGAGGAGATAGAAAATATGGCAACCGAAGAGAATGCAACCAATATAAAGAGAACTGAATCTGAAGGTGGAGTCAGCAAGAAGGTGGGACGGGTTTGCTCAGCAGACGTCAGCGACAGCTGCCAACGAAGAATCATGAACTGCAAGACTTTTTTAACCGCCACGGGCGACTACATGACCGCAGTCCTTCTTCACGCCCACCCTCATCTCAGTGAGACAGAGACAAGCCCCAATGGCTTCGCAATAAATTTAGGTCATGACTCAGGACGCCATCTGATGCGTCCGCAGACAGCATGACTTACCTTATTGTCATTATTTTTATTGTAATTATTGAAATTTCCTTTGTATTGCCATTCTTTTCAAAATGTTTTTCCTTTGGTTTCATGATAAATAATTTAAAATTAATTTTTTTTCACGTCGTGCGAAACTTTGTCTGGAATTCAATTTCGATAGCTTTTGGCAACAACAATCCCCGCTATCTTCCAATTTCTTACAATTTTTTCGCCACAGCAGACCGTAGTCATCCAGACCGCTTCCTTTCTCGGTCCGTTCAACAATCGCTCAATGAGTGCAAGTGACTCACGAAATTTACATCAGTCTCGGAATTCGAGTCATCGTACTTCTCCTACTCATCCTCCTCATCCATCCTTCGGTAGTGAAACATTTTCATTCTGTAATTTCATTACGAGTGAAAAAAAAAAGAAAAAATCGGGGAAATAAGTTAATTACTTGTAGAGGAACTGAAACAACAATTACTGCAACAATTTGAACAACAATAAAAATAACATAAAACAATGACAATATGAGTAAGACCCGCAAAAATTTCAACATTATGAAGAAGTACAACCAAAACAAAAGGTGTTTAGAATGCAGTTGCGAGTGGATTCAACAAATAGTAGTGGGAAATGATTTACAGAGGCAGTTAGGACAAGGAGAGAGAGATAGGGAGACGGAGAGATAGGGAGACGGAGAGAGACGAAGGCTGAACCCAGGAAATTTAGAAATTGTGGAAGCTTTTGAAGTTAGTAGAAGTTGGCTTCAAATTTGAAATGATAATCACGTTAATTAGTTTTATTTTTGGATATCAATTAATTAATAATTTGTTATTATATTTCTGGTTTACCATTAATATATTCCATTAATATAAATTTACGCTAATTGAATTTTTTAGTAAAAACCATTCATATAAATATACTTTCTCTTCAACAAACACAGAATGGGTCAACTCCGAATTTCTCCTCTTCTCCCTATATCTCTCCAGACACCTCCATCTCTTTCTCCAAACTTTCCTCACCTATTCCTTCAACCCCTTCATTCCTCTTCCACTTACCTCAAATGATTTATTTTCCAGAATGTGTTTTCAGCAACAATTGAATTAGCGGTAAAAGCGAGTTTATGTTGTTGCCAATTGTTTGTTTTGTTGTATTTTATTTTTGCCTGATGACATTGTTGTAGTAATGCCGGATCTGGTTGAAGCAATTGTAATTATTGTTGACAGCGAAATTCACTTAACAATTGAAGGTGCTGGCATACAATAACAACAACAACAATAACAACGGTGGTAATTATTTAATTTAAATTATAAACATAAATTTGGGAAAAGAGCTGCACCTGAAAAATCGCAAGCTTTTTAAATTACAAAAACTCATTATCATAGAGATATCTATATAGTTATATCTTTATCTTTATGTTATTCTCTATGATCATGATCAAACCGACAAACAAATTTGTAATAATTTACAGAAGAAACAGAAACAAAAACCAAGAAATCATTTAGAATAAAAGCAATAACTACCGGAAGGACAACGACAACTGTAAAAATAATAACAAAAATATCGAAAACAACGACCAGAATAACATAAAGAATAACAATGATTGTTGCACATACCACATCCACATTTTACTGCATCGTCGCATCGACTGGTAAAGAACAACAAAAATAGTAATTGTACAAAACGAAAGAGTGGGCCAGAAAGATATGGAATATTATAGAGGATTTTTTGGTGACGATGTCGGTGAAACCGTATTTTATTTCATCCCTATTAATATTATAAAATCAAGTGTTGGTTTGTCTGTATGTGTCTGTATGCTTGTGACGCAATCACGCCTAAACGACTCAACCGATTGTCACGAACTTCCGGTTACCCGAGTTTGAAGCTGGGATAGCTCAGCGGGCGTCCAGGTTCTGACAAAGAATTTTCCAAGTTTCTTGTAACTGTTTTATTTATTTCATGTATTTCTGGTTTATCATTTATTCATATAACACGCATACAATTGAAGTTAAAAATTCTTGCGATCCACGGTGATGGTTCGTCCCTCCTTGGTGGGTTATAGTTCTCTGCTTACTTCAGATCACGGGCACTGCGAGCGCTGGTTTCGTTCGTATCGTGGTGGAGCACAAGGTGCTCGCTCTAGCCGCAATTGGGGCTTGGTGACTCGTTTTAAGTACCGGGTAGTGGTTAGTCGAGACCGATTAGGCCTCCCAGGACGCGCGAATCCACGGTTTGGTGGTTTAGTGTTAGAAGTAGTAGTATGGTTTCTTAAATACCGTTTAGTAGTATTTTGGTAGCACTACTGGACGTACGACGGACGATAATTCAGAGGCGTATATTAGACATATTATTATAAATTATTATCTATTTTGATACCGTTTAGTAGTACTTGGCACTACTACTAAATGTGGAATAAACTCGTATGGTATTCTGTATTTTAGATATCGTTTAGTAGTACTTGGCACTACTACTAAATGTAGGATGAACTCGGATGGTATTCTGTAGTTTTGATATCGTTTAGTAGTACTTGGCACTACTACTAAATGTAGAATGAACTCGTATGTTATACTGTATGTTAGATATCGTTTAGTAGTACTTGGCACTACTACTAAATGTAGGATGAACTCGGATGGTATTCTGTATTTTAGATATCGTTTAGTAGTACTTGCTTCCTACAACGTACTTGTCTACGGGGGTAGATGTTAGTCGAGATCTATTCGACCTACCAGGACTCTTAAAACTAGATAATTCAATGTTTTAATAAAATAGCAGCAGATCTAGATATTCGTTGTATTCAGTAGTAAAAGTAGTTTACTACAGAAATGCTTAGCGACTGGGGTGGATGTTAATCGAGATCTATTCGACCTCCCAGGACTCTTAAAACTAGATAATTCAACGTTTTAATAAAATAGTAGTAGATCTAAATATTCGTTGCATTTAGTAGTAAAAGTAGTTTACTACAGAAATGCTTAGCTCGTAAATTTAATAGATTCTCACGAAGTAGAAGTTATTTAATGTAGGATGAACTCGGATGGTATTCTGTAGTTTTGATATCGTTTAGTAGTACTTGGCACTACTACTAAATGTAGAATGAACTCGTATGTTATACTGTATGTTAGATATCGTTTAGTAGTACTTGGCACTACTACTAAATGTAGGATGAACTCGGATGGTATTCTGTATTTTAGATATCGTTTAGTAGTACTTGCTTCCTACAACGTACTTTTCTACGGGAGTAGATGTTAGTCGAGATCTATTCGACCTCCCAGGACTCTTAAAACTAGATAATTCAACGTTTTAATAAAATAGTAGTAGATCTAAATATGCGTTGCATTTAGTAGTAAAAGTAGTTTACTACAGAAATGCTTAGCTACTGGGGTGGATGTTAATCGAGATCTATTCGACCTCCCAGGACTCTTAAAACTAGATAATTCAATGTTTTAATAAAATATCAGTAGATCTAGATATTCGTTGTATTCAGTAATAAAAGTAGTTTACTACAGAAATGCTTAGCTACTGGGGTGGATGTTAATCGAGATCTATTCGACCTCCCAGGACTCTTAAAACTAGATAATTCAATGTTTTAATAAAATAGTAGTAGATCTAAATATTCGTTGCATTTAGTAGTAAAAGTAGATTACTACAGAAATGCTTAGCTCGTAAATTTAATAGATTCTCACGAAGTAGAAGTTATTTATAACTTTTGGTTTTCACGGCGTAGAATTTATTTATAAAATTATGTTTGTCTTTGTTCAATGTTAGCTTTTGGCCACTTTGCCTCGAGCTCTACTGAGTTACCTTGCGCTTTGGCTGCTCACTTGAAATATTTCCAAGTCGTGGATTTTCACTGGCACTTGGGATTTTTGGTCTTGCACTTATTTATAGATTTCACTATTACTGGGACTTGGTTCCCCACGAGATGATTGTTGGACTCGGTGTCCTACCAACGAATGATTCTCGTCCTTGCTCTGGGCTGGTTCCAGACCTCTGGTCCTGGTTCCACTCATCCCATGGCCCTCCGTTCGGTCGCCAATCATCTCGAGGGCTTGGCGACTCATCAGCCGCAAGCTCCACTCGAGTTCATCTTTGGCGAACCGACGGACCTCCGCTTTCCCGTGTAGGGGAACGATCAGCTGTCCCACCGCTATGCCACTCGTTCCTCTGTTGTACTTGTTGTGGTGGGTCAGTGCACTTTCCCACGCTATCGCAACTGTTTTGCCAGTTGTTTACTTGAACTTCACTTTCGAGTTCATGGTCATTCCTCGCCCGTTATCCCATTTGTTGTTCTCTTGTCCTTCTATGTTGTTGATCTTCGGTGACAACAACTTATCACAGGTGACGCGCGCAGTTCCGCTAGCCGTCGCCCTATGTGGTTGTTGTTCTCCGATCATCAAATTAAATTATTCATACATTTTTATTTTTCAGGCAATATGTGCGATAAATGTATGGGGGAAATTTGCTCTCGAAAATTTTTGTCGCCTTTTCGTCCGGGCTTTGCGGGGTTGTTCCTGAGCCCAGGGTTTTCTCGTCGAACAACGCCTTCGGTAGCCTCGGTTCTCGGCCTTGGGTCAAGAATGCGGCGATGTACCCGGTTACTTCCGATACACTGCTGTTGAGTGCCAGCATGAGTTCGGGTAGTAACTCGTCCCACCGTGTCTGATACTCTCGGGTGAATTGTGCCACCATTGTTTTCAGTGTCCGGATCGCTCTTTCCGTGGGATTTTCTTGTGGGGTGTAAGGTGCCGTGAACTGATGTCTCACGCCTAAGTCGCGGATGAAGTTCTTGAAGGCTTTGCTCGTGTACTGAGCCCCGTTGTCCGTCACCAGGATCTTTGGCGTCCCGAACCTTGCCAGTATTCGTTCCCTGAAGGCCTTGATGAGGTGCTCACTCGTCGCTTTCCGCAAGGGGACGATCTCGGTCCATTTTGAAAACTTGTTGAAGAATTTCAGCATCATCGAATTCCCGTGTTTTGATCGGGGAAGTGGGCTCACGAAGTCTGAGCAAACAATTGTCCAGGGCTCCGCAGCTATTAGTGTCAGCATCTTTCCAGCTGGCTTTAGTTGGTTTGGCTTGTATCGTTGACACGACTCGCATTGCCGTACGTAGCGGCTAGCATCCCGGAACATACCCGGCCAGTAGTACCGGTTAGCGATTCTCGCTATTGTTCGTCGAATCCCTAAGTGACCGGCGGTGGGTTCGTCGTGGTTCTCGTTGAGGACCCTCTTGCGCAGCGGTGTTGATACGCATAGCTTCCATGGCGCGCAGTCTTCGTCTCCTACCCGCCGAGGAATATGGCGACAAAGTTCGCCGTCTTCGATTATATAATCCGGAAACTTCTCCGGATTCTGTTTCACCTCCGCTACTCTCTTCTGGCACCAGGTACACGGGGTTTCCCCCTTCGCTTCGACTTCCATGACTTTGCACAAGGCCAATTGTGGTTGTCGTGATAGTGCATCTGCCACCACGTTCAACTTGCCCTTGCGATATTGGACATAGAAGTTATGTTGCTGCAGTTCTAAAGCCCATCTCGCGATTCGGCCGGATGGACTCTCGATTGAGTTAAGCCATTTTAATGATAGATGGTCTGTCACCACCGTGAATTTGTATCCCTCGAGATATGGTCGTAACTTTCGGATGCCCCATACAATGGCCAGGCACTCCTTTTCCGTCGGCGAATAGTTGCATTCTGCGTTCTTCGAGTGCCTACTCTGGTAGGCGATTACGCGTTTCATACCGTCGATCTCCTGGGTCAACACTGCGGCCAGCCCGTAGTCGCTAGCGTCGGTCTGTAGGGTGAACTTTAGATTGAAATCTGGGCACATGAGAACTGGTGCTTCTGTCAACCGCATCTTCAAGGTATCAAAAGCCTCCTGCTGTTCTTCCTTCCACTCCCAGTGTTTACCCTTGCGCAGCAGCTTCGTGAGTGGGTGAACCAACGTTGCGAATTCTGGTAAAAATCGTCGATACCAAGATGCAATTCCTAAATATCGCCGCAGTTCTCGAACGTTCTTTGGGGGCACCAGTTCTCGAATCGCCGCCACCTTGTCGGGGTCGGTGTGGATTCCCTTGTCGGTCACCAGGTGGCCGAGATACCTGATTTCTTTCTTGAAGAATTCGCATTTGTCTTTATTGATTTTCAAGTTGGCGGTTCGTAATCGGCGAAATACCTCGCGGAGGTTTGTGATGTGTTCCGTCAGCGTCCGGCCTGTGACCACGATATCGTCTAGGTAGGCGAAAGCGTAGGGCTCCAGCTCAGGTCCTATGACTTGGTCTAAAGCTCGCTGGAATGTAGCAGGGGCGGAGTGGAGACCGAAGGGCATGACTCTCCACTGGAAAAGTCCACGTCCCGGGACTGTGAATGCTGTGTATGGCCTACTTTTCTGTTCGATCGGTATTTGCCAATACCCATTCTTGAGATCCAGACTACTTTTATAGTTGGCGTCTCGCAGTCGATCTAAGATATGGTGGATTCTTGGCAGCGGATATGCGTCCTGTACGGAATGATCATTTAGCTGTCGATAATCGACGCATAATCTCCACTGCCCGGTTTTCTTTTTCACCAGTACGATGGGCGCGCTGTAGGGGCTTCGTGATGGCTCAATGCAGCCTCGGGCGATGAGGTCGTCGATTTCCTCGTTGATTATCTTCTGCATTGCTGGATTTTTAGGATAATACCTTTGTTTGATGGGTGTTTCGTCTTTCATGACGATTCGATGTTCGGTGATATTTGAGGGCCCAGTTAGTGTCTCGAAACTTTCCAACTCTTGGGTCAAGAAGTCTTGTATGACCTTCTCGTCCGCTTCCTTCACTGACTCCACTGGCTTGTGTGGCGTTGTGGTTTCCTTGCGGATTTCCGAGGACCCCGTCAACTTTATGCTGCGTCCGGCGGTGGCCCTGTCCGTTGTTACCCTCTTCCGTGGTTTGATGTCCACGCACTGCCCTCCTAAATTCAGGAGGATACCTGTTGACAACATGAAGTCCATTCCCAGAATTAACTCATCGGTCATGGGAAGTATGAGGAACGATAGTCGCCTCGATAACTTTCCCAGTGTGATGGTTAATTCCATCGTTTCCGCTACTCCTCTCGTCGTCCCGTCTGCCATCCTGATCTCCAGTTGTGCTGGTTTCCGCCTACCCGTCTTCTCAAGCCGTTCTGCCACTGCCTCGCTGATGAAGCTCCTCGTTGCTCCGGTGTCGATTGTGGCCTCCACTCTCTCGCTCCCGATGGACACCATTGCATAAATGCGAGAACGGTCATATCGGAGTTGGTTTTGGTGTGTCGAGGCGGGTTCTACTGGGGTCCGTTCGGGCCTGGCTCCGATCGGGCCCCTTGACCGTTTCCCGATCGTTGTCGGCAACAGTTGATGGGACGGACGTTCTTCCGTCCACAGATCCAGCAAAATAATATTCGCGGGTTCTGGCATTCGCGGGTCCAGTGTCCGCTCTGGCCACAGTTTCGGCACGCCGTTCTGGGATCGAAGGTCTCCGCTGGTTGATGCTCTACTAGACGGTTTCGGATATCTCTCGGCCCCGGCGATGGTAGTCTCGGGGTTTCCACCTTCTCCGCATGAATACACTCGAAGTCTCCTGTCATCGCCACCAGTTCTTCCAGTGTCGTGAAGTCGGTCCTCTTCACGTACAAGCGATATTCCTGTGCGCTGTTCCGATAGATGCGTTCTAGTTTCTGGCTGTCGGAGTAGTTAGCCTGCCTCATCAGGCTTTGGAGGGCCACCATGTAGGTCTTGAAGGGCTCTCGTGGTTTTTATACACGTCTTCGGATGTCATCGTCGAGGTGTTCGAAGTACCGAGGTGGAAGGAAGAAGTGTAGGAAGTCCTTCATAAAAGCTTCCCATTCGACCCACGATTTGGTATTATTTCGATACCACATCAATGCGTTGTCTTTTAGGAGTTCCGGCATGCTTCGAGGCAGTAGGTTTTTGTCTAACCCATAAGCGTCTGCGAGTTCTTCGACCCTCTCTATGAACCCCAGACATTCACGTCCTCCGTCAAACTTAAGCGACCATTTGCGTACCTGGTCGATGACAGCGTGATACGTATGTCTTGGTGCTTGTACGGGTGGTGGTGGTGCGGGTAGTCCAATCGGGGTTTCGACGGTTCGACCGCTGGTGCGGCTGGTGTAGCCGCTGGTATCTCGTGGCTCGTACCTGCTGGTGGTAGCTTTGGGTTTGGAGACGGGCATCTGGCATGTCT
The DNA here is from genome assembly GCA_017309665.1 of Coelopa frigida. Lineage (NCBI taxonomy): Eukaryota > Metazoa > Arthropoda > Insecta > Diptera > Coelopidae > Coelopa > Coelopa frigida. The sequence continues at coordinate 29,421 of JAFDUT010000131.1, read as the reverse complement.
GATTTCCAAATCGAGGAGTCTCTGGCTAATTTCGGCCTTATGATCGCCGTCGACGATGAAAGCCGCCAGTCTCCTCCGCAGCTCGTCTACAGCGCCGGTCGCGTCAAGCTCGAACTCCTCTGAGTACGCCACCAGCTCTTCCTTCCGTAAGAAGTACGCCCATGTTGTCTTCCCCATGATGTTTTATGTGTTTGATGATTGATATCTTAAATGTATTTCTCTCTCGGTCGCTGTTCTCGTGTATTTTCTCTGTGAGCGGTTCTGTTTCTGGATCTTGCTTGATTTTTCAGTGCTCTGGTGATTTTTCTTTGTCGCTTTAGTGTCCCTGCTCGGGCGCCATTGTCACGAACTTCCGGTTACCCGGGTTTGAAGCTGGGATAGCTCAGCGGGCGTCCAGGTTCTGACAAAGAATTTTCCCAGTTTCTTGTAACTGTTTTATTTATTTCATGTATTTCTGGTATATCATTTATTCATATAACACGCATACAATTGAAGTTAAAAATTCTTGCGATCCACGGTGATGGTTCGTCCCTCCTTGGTGGGTTATAGTTCTCTGCTTACTTCAGATCACGGGCACTGCGAGCGCTGGTTTCGTTCGTATCGTGGTGTAGCACTAGGTGCTCGCTCTAGCCGCAATTGGGGCTTGGTGACTCGTTTTAAGTACCGGGTAGTGGTTAGTCGAGACCGATTAGGCCTCCCAGGACGCGCGAATCCACGGTTTGGTGGTTTAGTGTTAGAAGTAGTAGTAGTAGTATGGTTTCTTAAATACCGTTTAGTAGTATTGTGGTAGCCCTCCTGGACGTACGACGGACGATAATTCAGAGGCGTATATTAGACATATTATTATAAATTATTATCTATTTTCATACCGTTTAGTAGTACTTGGCACTACTACTAAATGTGGAATAAACTCGTATGGTATTCTGTATTTTAGATATCGTTTAGTAGTACTAGGCACTACTACAAAAGTTAGGATGAACTCGGATGGTATTCTGTATTTTTGATATCGTTTAGTAGTACTTGGCACTACTACTAAATGTAGAATGAACTCGAATGGTATTCTGTATGTTAGATATCGTTTAGTAGTACTTGGCACTACTACTAAATGTAGGATGAACTCGGATGGTATTCTGTATTTTAGATGTCGTTTAGTAGTACTTGCTTCCTACAACGTACTTATCTACGGGGATAGATGTTAGTCGAGATCTATTCGACCTCCCAGGACTCTTAAAACTAGATAATTCAATGTTTTAATAAAATAGCAGTAGATCTAGATATTCGTTGTATTCAGTAGTAAAAGTAGTTTACTACAGAAATGCTTAGCTACTGGGGTGGATGTTAATCGAGATCTATTCGACCTCCCAGGACTCTTAAAACTAGATAATTCAAGGTTTTAATAAAATAGTAGTAGATCTAAATATGCGTTGCATTTAGTAGTAAAAGTAGTTTACTACAGAAATGCTTAGCTACTGGGGTGGTTGTTAATCGAGATCTATTCGACCTCCCAGGACTCTTAAAACTAGATAATTCAACGTTTTAATAAAATAGTAGTAGATCTAAATCAGAGGTCTCGATTACCCGGGTATCGAGTAACCCGGGTTACCCGGGTTACTCGAATACCCGGGTAATACCCGGGTATGGCATTACCCGGGTAATAGCAATACCCGGGTAATAGCCAATACCCGGTCGAAATCGATATTTGTTTAATATAATTTCTTTATAAAATGTTTTAATAAATGAATTTATAAATAAATTGTAAAAACATTTAAAAAATATATGAATTAAAATCCAATTTATAAAAATATATAAAAATATATTTTTTTTAAATTTTTATAAAACTACAGTAGAATTCGGTTATAGCGACCGCCAAGGGACCGAAATTATACGTCGTTATAACCGAACGTCGTTGTATCCAAATAAGTGTGCGCATGTACAAACTATTAAGAACCAAACTTGCTTTGAAAATCCGACGTTATAAACGGATGGTTGTTATAACCGAGGTATATATATATATATATATTAAATATCAATATGTTCATTGCATTAATCATTTGCAGATTGACAAATTAATTCCTACACATTCATACTCACGCACTTCAAATGCGCGTATTAGTCTACGTAGCCAAATGCGCAGATTCTAATATTTATATGTAAGGCATTTCATGCAAAGCATAACATATCGAAGGGTCATCAAAACAAACAAAAAACAACAACATCAACAACATCAATCGACGCACTCTGCTTCAAAACCTATGCATCTTTTCGCATCAAACACACGAAGATGCGCGAAGGCAAACACACAACGCATCAAATGGTCATCAAAACAAAAAACAACAACATCAACAATCGACGCACTCTGCTTCAAAACCAACCCCCGCTACCTGCTCCGTCGCTTGAAAGGCCGAACGATGTGCGTCGTTTCGCTTCGAAAGGCTTATATCGGCCTTTGCCTGCTACCCGGGTAATGAAAGGCCGGGTAGCATTACCGGCATTCGGCTGTATAAAGTCGGCATTCGCCCACTGCCACGCCCACTTATGAACAAAAATAACATGGTTTCGGCCCCGTTTAACCGATTTTGACTAAATTTCGTAAATAGATTTCAATGGCGAATAGACGAAATTGACCATAAAAAGGGGTGGACCCGCACACTGCCACGCCCCTTATAACAAAAATAGCATAGTTTCGGCGCAATTAGACCGATTTGGTTAAAACTTGGGATGTGTGTATAAATGGCGAATAACCGAAAATGGAACAAAAAAGAGTGACAACGCCCACTGCGACGCCCACTAATAATACACAATTTCATAGTTCGGAATCTGTTCCACTTATTTTGTTCAAATTTGTTATGTAGGTGAAATTCACAAAAAAAACTGCCGTCCCGCCCACTGCCACGCCCACAAATAATAAAAAAATACATCAATTCCAATCCGTACTACCTATTTTGACCAAATTTGGTATGCGGCTGTTTATGGCGAATATGCAGAATTGGACTACAAAAAATAATGGACCCACCCACTGCCACGCCCACAAATTTTTGAAATGCGATGGTGTGGAACCCGTTCAAACCATTTTTTTTAATTTGGTATGTGGATCTTAATGGCGGATAATTGGATAATGGGGAACTACAATCAATAATGGACTCGCCCACTGCCACGCCCACAAGTTTTTGAAATGACATGGTGTGGAACCCGTTCCATCGATTTTCTTGAGTTCTGAATTGCGGATAATCGGATAATGACGAACTACAATTTGAACCCGTTTAATAGATTTTTTGAAAATCAATACAAAAAAACTATGAATACGCCTAAAAATTAAAAAAAAAGTCAACTGACACAAAAAATTAAATTAAAATAACACAGCAGATAATATAAGGTATTGAGGATTGTACTAAAAATCATGAGATGTGTAACCTATCAAGAATAACTTTTTTTCTTGATTTTCTAAATCGCTGTAACTGTGTTGACTTCAGATGGATCAAATGCATTACCAGAACCCATTATTATTTTACTTGAGTAATTTTTTATTATTTGTGCAAAAATAGTTCTATTTTTTCTTTGCTTTTTACATTTAAGTTGAGACAAGCCATAGCTTTACAGTTAGCATTGTATTAATCATTGATTTAATTATGATATGTCCGCTTCGGTGGAGCAGTGGTTATATAGTGTTTTGCTTTAATCCATAAAATGCATAAATATGGATATCCGCTGCGAAGCAGCGTCGTTATAAGTACTTCAGTACTAGTACTTCATAAAATCCGCATTTCGTGTGTGAAGTGAACCGCAATTGGTGCAGTTGCTTTTGGTAGTTATTTTTGTTGTTTTTGTTGTCACTATGTCTGCTGCTGTTCATGTCCTGTAGTAGTGAATATCAAAAGGGCACGCGAAAGAGAGGGTGGGAATGTTCGAGAGCGAGATGATAACATTCGAAAAATGCAGGTCCTTGTGATTTATGCGATAATGCGGTAAATTCCACGTGCTGCACTTAATGTGAAACGATAGCAACAAAAATTTCTGCTGGAACAACCATAACAAAAATACTACAACAACAAAAAAAGTCACACAAAAATGTCTACAAAAACATCGACAATGTACCACACGAAATAGAGACTACAAAATAAAATACAATGTAAAACATAAATGAAATAAAAATTCTGAATAAAACAAAGTCAAAAACCAAACAACAAAAAAGTGGCTACACTGCAATTCCACCGTGTCATATTCTCTTCCTCTCTCTCAGTCTCTATCCTTTTCTTTCTGCCTCACTCTAGCACTTTTGAATACGAAAACAATTGTGGCCATAAATCACGTGATGGCGATGCAGCTGCCACGATTTCCACGGTGCCTTGGGGTCCAAAGAGATAGGGAACGAAAGTTAGGGAGGGAGACATATATATATATATAGAGAGAGGAGGAATGAGTGTCAGACAGGACGATTCAAGGGTTGCGAAGTGAGCGAGACAGAGAATAGGAGCGAGTGAAAACTAAATGCAATCATGCGGACATGCCATCATGGCGATTTTTTCGTCAAGACTCATACATGCAAAAAGAGAGAGAGGGAGCAATAAATATACCCGCACATGAAATTATAGAAAATGAAATTATATAAATATAAATATACTAGCACATATTTATTTTTGAGCAGCCACAAAAAGAACCTTGGGCTCGGTACAGGTCATGTGTCAAGCGAAGTCAAAGCGTCGTCTCTATCGGCGCGGCTATAAAACGCACATAATAGTTCGGAATCGTCGGACAATGTGATCGTCCTCTTAACCGGAAACGCTTATTCGTTTAATGATTGATGGTCGACCATGGAGATGCCTGTGGGTCGGTGGGCAAGGTAGGGGGGCGTTGTATGATGAGCGGTTGAGCAGTTTGCACGATGAATCGTTTCAGATAGGTGAACGATGAGTAACACATACTGATTTCTATCCTTAATCCGTCGCTCACGCTAATGGCTAATTGCATTTACAACCTTTTCGCTATTTGTTTCAATTCAATTCAGCTTTTGTTTTTGCGATTGTTTTTCAGCTTAATTTCTTTTTGACTTTTGCTCCTTGTTTTAGTGAAAGCAGAAGAAAAATATTCAAAGTCCCATCAGGCGAATAAGCGAAAACCATGGACCAGTGAACCGCCGACCATGGACAATAAAAATTATGAAGATTAATGACTTAGAAAAGTTTATTTTTACAAATCTTGAACACGCCGCACACACCCAGGACTAAGGAATCGCACCAACCAGTCCCACCAGTCAGCCCACGCTCTCTATTTATTCCAAAGCTTCTATGGAATGTTAAACGTGAAGCCGACGAAATTATGGTAGTAAATTAAAGAAATCCATTAACATCATCTCAGCAGCCATTCGTGAATGAATGAAGGAAGGTAATAGTGGCAAAATTTCACAAATTAAATAACAACAATATCCTGACATTCCCAAGAAAAATGAGAAATTTGTCTCCCAAAAAACTTACGGAAATAGAATAAAGAAATAACAAAGCGAATACAAAGTAAATAAACACCGAAGAACAAACCTCAGACAATGAAGAAAACCAGCAGACAGATATAAATACAGACATAGGGAATAAGATAGATAGAGACAAAAACGAGACAGAGACAACAGCAGGAGGAGATCATGCGTTCCTTGTAAGGCAATTAATATCATTTTTAAAGAAAAAATTAAAAACAATAAGAGAAACTCAACGACAGAGACATAGAAAGAAAGATAACTAGCGCACCGATACTTATGGAAATAGAATAAAGAAATAACAAAGCGAATACAAAGTAAATAAACACCGAAGAACAAACCTCAGACAATGAAGAAAACCAGCAGACAGATATAAATACAGACATAGGGAATAAGATAGATAGAGACAAAAACGAGACAGAGACAACAGCAGGAGGAGATCATGCGTTCCTTGTAAGGCAATTAATATCATTTTTAAAGAAAAAATTAAAAACAATAAGAGAAACTCAACGACAGAGACATAGAAAGAAAGATAACTAGCGCACCGAGGTCGCTTCGCTCCCCCGGTTTGCCTGGTCCACCCAGGCAAAAACTGTTAACTTCGGCCAGGCCAAAGTTTACATACCCTACACCCTGCATACAACATTTATTAAAGGAAAACTAGCGCACCGGTTTGCCTGGTCCACCCAGGCAAAAATTCTTAACTTAAGTTATTAGTGGATCCTTTCGTTCGCCTACGTCCAATATATTTTCCTCTGCTTTTCGACATATGTTCAAATCAGCCATAATTATTATCGAATTTTTATTTCCATTGTATTCATTCATTCAATATGTGGATATTCTATATCAAATGTTTACTTGAGGTGAGTGTGTCTATTGGGTGATGTTTAGAATGTAAGGTCGTATTAGAGTACTTTATCACACACAAAATTTAGTCTCGATATATACATTGATATATATATATATTGATCACCAGATATCTCATATAAACCATTTGCTTTATATGGGAGGTGGGTGTGTCCATTGGGCGATGTTATCCATTTTTGGATTGTAAACTCGCGACGGTGGTACATGATTACACACAAAATTAGTAGCAATCATTTGGAACAATTTTACTTTACCACACCCACGTCAAAAAGAAAAAAAATTTTTTTTCCAAAAAGGGCCAAAATAACGAAAATTTACAACAACAAAATATGGCGGCGGACTCATTTGGTTTGGCCATAGTGTGAGGTCAAAGTTCAAATTAATGATTTTTTCAAATATCCACCAAATCCACAAATATTACACGATCGGGCAATACTATATATCAAATTAAAGGTAATTAAAAATACTACAAAAAAGTTATCAATAATAAAAATAATACCAAAAAATTAATATTTTTTAGGTTAAATAATTTTTTTTACTTAATAAACCATATCTTTTATATATATTTTCTGAAAGCTGACTCAATTACCTTCAAAACGGTAGTACATTATTGGCCCTTAGTTTACATACCAAATTATATAATATTTGTGGATTTGGTGACTATTTGAAAAATCATAAATTTGACCTTTGACCTCACTTTATGGCCAAACCAAATGAGTCCGCCCCAACTTTTTGACATATAAATAATAGTATTTGGCGCTGGGTGTGGTAAAGTAAAATTATGCCTTTCATTTCAATATATACCATAGTTCACCAGATATCCCATATAAACCTTTTGCTTTATATGGGAGGTGGGCGTGTCCGATGGGCGATGTTTTCCATTTTTGGATTGTAAACTCGAGACGGTGGTGAATGATACCACCCAAAATTTCATTTCGATATATACCATAGTTCACCATATATGCCATATAAACCTTTTGCTTTATATGGGAGGTGTCCGTTGACCGATTACCATTTTTACATACAAGTAGCTTATTAATATAGAAATACTAAATCCAAAATTTCAAGTCAGTATCTCTTACCGTTTCTTCAGAAAATCTATTTCCACAGACAGACACACAGACAGACAGACAGACGGACATAGCTAAATCGATTCAGGATGTGACGATGATCAAGAATATATATCTGTGGACTTTTGACAAAACAATTTAAGTCGAGATAAGATAATTTACAAAATTTTGTTTATCATATTAATTTATATTATTAATATTTAATATATAACAATATTTGGAAAAAATCAAAATAGGCGACACATTTTTACTATAATACAATATTTTTACTTATATTTAAATAAACAATTTAGTGTACACTTTATTTTTTATTAATCGCTCTCCTCAAGAATTTTAATATCAGACATAAGTTGTTTTGTCAAAAGTCCACAGATATATACTTTTCCATACCATCTCCTTTAATGCGTTACAAACGGAAGGGCAAAATGAATATACCCTTACCCACAGGGTGTAAGGTATAAACAGTGAATTTCTATCAATAATTAGTGAAAATGCGTCATTACACTTCATGATAACTCAATCGTATGACTTTCACAACTGTGGTCTCTTTCAAAGAGAAATTCGATTATTGAAGCTATATTCGTTTTCCAAAAACCATTATTCCCTTTTTGCATCGATTGTCTTTAGAACAATCTAATCTATGAATAAGAGTGAAGTTAGAAATATTATAGTTTTCTTTTGAAAGGGCGCATGTTTTAACAAAACGAAATAGTTCTGATGTTTGAAGCATTATGCCATTGGTAATATCTTAGAGCATGAAAGCTCTGTAATTTATGGAAAAATAATTGAATCGATGATTTTTGTTTTTCCTTAAAATCATAATGTGCATTTCCAACAATATAAAGTCCAGAAGTACTTGCTGCGCTACTATAAGCAACATATAGTGCCGCGCGACTGATTCCACTTCGATGATGAACAGCCATTTGAAAACATGTAGCTCCCTGAATTTTGTGGATTGTGATCCCTTCAGCAGATACAACTGGAAATTGAATTCTCTCAAACGTCATCTGCTCATTACGTTTATATTGAAAGGATATAATAAATTTTTCTATGGGCGTCCATTGAGGTTCAGTTGGATGTGGTCTCTTTCTTCTTGCATTCACTCCCACACTTTCATCAGCAAATAACATCCATAAAGTAGTTGAATCTCTTGTTGATCTACGATTTTGTATGGAAGGTGCTCATGTCCTATAAGATTTTTTTTCCATTTGATTCTTGGGAACTCTTAGTAGCAATATTTAATCTAATAACTTATAACTATATGGTTTACCATATATCCAACATTGAGCTGTAGCTTTTGAGCTGAGCTGTAGCGTGTCCGTTGGGCGATGTTATCCATTTTTGGCATGTTAACTCGTAGCAGTAGTACATGATCACACACAAAATTTCATCTCTATATATACCATAGTTCACCAGATATCCCATATAAACCTTTTGCTTTATATGGGAGGTGGGCGTGTCCGTTGACCGATTTCCATTTTTACATACAAGTAGCTTATTAATATAGAAATACTAAATCCATAAATTTCAAGTCAGTATCTCTTACCGTTTCTTCAGAAAATCGATTTCCACAAAGGGCAAAGGATTTCCGGAAGGACAAAATGAATATACCCTTACCCACAGGGTGTAGGGTATAAAAACAGTGAGAAAGATAGGGAGAGTGAGATGGAAAAATATTTTGAGATTGTGAAGGAGACAGATTGAGTTGCAAACAAAACAAGAGAGAGAAAGACAATATTTCCGTGTCATTTCTCTGTGGACAGTGGTTTGAGTTGTGTTTGTTATTAGAGACATAAATATTTGTAGAGAAAACTTGGGGATTGTTGGACATGTTGGACAACACAGACATACTCACACGAAAGCATGGTTTCGTACACACTCAAATTAAAGTTTTGGAGTGACAGAGGGAGATCAAATTACGGGGAATATGAATGATAAGGTATATTTATTGGCTGAACAGTTGTGGAGAGGACAAGAGGTCAAGTTAGATACAGAGAAAGGGCGGAAGAGTTTAAAAATTTTATATAAACTTTCCGGGAATACATCAAAGATAATTAAATATATTTTTCATCTTGTTCCTTCTAAATTCTTGGTAAGAATGTACTATATTGAGCTTGAATTCCTTTATAGAGCATTGGCTGCGATTAACAAGAGTGAAAATAGCTTGCTTAATCCATCCATGATCTCGACCTGACTTACAATGTCAGGAGCCATTATAATAATAATCTGTTATTCGCACATTTCTTCCTACGCAAGTCAAGTATTTTTCGAAGTTGCTGGCGGCAAAATCCAACACCCACGATCCAAAATCCACTTTTTATCATCAAGCTTAAATAATCCACCTCAAACCAATACAACAATGTTATTTACGGCCTTCCCTCGAACGACCACCTAAGAGAAAGGAGAGGAGAGAAAATGGTGAAAAGACAAGTCAAAGAGGACAGCTATAGAAGTGGGTGAGGTGTTACCATCATACACAAATATGAACTTCACTTATACTAACAACAACTGCAATAACAGCACCAACAACAACTGCGGAAATTCTCTTAGAAGCAAAAATATGAAGGAGGCCAAAGGTGAAGCTCGCAAACGAAAGCTTCGGGCCAAGTACAATAACAACTGAAAAATAACAACAATCCAGAGCGACAGAAACAACAAAACCGAATAGCAACAACTTTTGCAATGACTAGAAGTAGTAAAAGAAATTGAGAAAAAATCGATTTCAAAAATATAATTTCTCTTTGAAAGAGACCACAGTTGTGAAAATCGCACGATGGAGTTAATAGCATTGAAGTGTAATAACGCATTTTCACTAATTATTGATAGAAATTCACTCCGGTGCGCTAGTTTTAACATGATTCCTTTCATTTCAAACATGCTTGATTTGAAAATTATTTGCTTAAAATCAAGTAAACATGAAATTTTTAAACACGAAAAAATCAAACACGATTCTGTTTAAAAATTTCGTGTTACTATTGGCTCAGTGTATGGGCCTTGAAGGTTTTTGACAACAATGGGGAATACGGCACTATCCACGAATTGTCAATAACCACGTCCCGTTTTGAGCCTTGTACTTTAATATTAGCATTATGCCTCGGTGACTGCTCTGCGGCTATACAAGGGATAGCCTTGATCATTATGCTGAGTCTCTTTAAGTAGAGCTTTGGGATATTTCTTGGTGCATTTTCCATTTTTCATACATGGCGATCCTAGATTAAGATAGACGCATGGACCATGAACCATATTTTTCACGATAATATCGTGTAGCTCTTTATCTTCAGCCGGATTCGGTATTTCTGCCGAAATGATGCTGTCTATTTGATTTGGGTGTATATATTTTTGAGCCAAAGTAAGATATGGACATGCGGCAACCCTCGTTTTTGCCATTCGATCGAGTACATAAAGCACTGATGTGGCCCAAATACCATGCCTCTGGTGAGAATAGCTACGAATTTTTTAACCTTTTGGCGAAACAAACGTGCGATGAGATCGTGCCTATCAATGACTTTTTGACCGGGCATCAACTCATCAGTTAACTCTTTCCACGAGTAAACGCACGTAAACGTTATAAAGAGATCAGGTCTGCCGTATGCTCGTACATATGAAAACGCATCATGCGTATATTCATGTAAATATCGAGAACTGTTAATGAATGAAGATGGAAAAATAACCATCTGGCCTAAATTATTAGGATTTACATTTGCATCGTTATGAATAGCGTCTTGCAAATGTATATACGATTCTGCCTCAATTTGGTTTGGTTCGGAGAAATATATCTCAAACGCTCGCATTCCACTTTAACATACATATCAACCAAAAATTGATGAAACAGTTGCTTGCATCGCAACAATATGTTAAAGTTGTTCCGACGCGCCATCATATGGAAAGCATAAAAGTCCATGCATGATACTGTTTTATTACACACATAAGCTCTTGTGGTTGGATTCACTTGTGGAATTTGAATATGGTAACCTTCTTGTCCAGCCCAAAAGATCAAAGGGTATTGAAGCGCATCATAGAATCGATGAGTATCAGACACCTTTTTCAAATTTTCGTCCCTGGAATGTAGCACAATATCACGGGGCGAGTACTGGTTTCCAGAAATTAACACCGCCACTTCATTATCCACCGGAGCATTATAACGTCGTTCATGTTCACCGCGAGGAGTCTGATTTGAGTGAATAACAATTTTGTAGCTTTCATTTGGCATATGCTCAATAGTTATTTTGAATGAACTTAAGAGCCGATTGTGAGCGTGAAGGATTCTTTGTAGATTTTGGACTACGGTTTTTTCTATGCCTTGTATTATTTCACATCTCCTCTCAGCTTCCGCGTCTTCGTCCCCCATAAAATATATTTGCAGAAATTTGGTTTCTTGGTCGGACATTGGAAAAATCGACCTAATTCGGTGATACACTTGTCCTGTATACTGAATGTTGATGAGAAACCTTGTAGTACGATTTCTTTGTCTGCACCAAAAAAAGTCTTTTGAAATGAGGAGTTATATTTCCGAATATTGTTTAAAAAGTTCCTTGACTCTTTTGTTTCATTGAATAGAAGATCTTTTAGCGGCTGCGGTGGTAAAATATTGTATAAAAAATACGTTGAAATATATGTAGATGTGTGAACATGCATAAATGACTATATGCAAAAACCACATAAGGATAAGCCACAATTAAATTTTTTTAAATAAACCAAATTCAAAAAAATGTGACAGCCCATATTAACATAAACATTAATATAAACAGTATAAAAAATCTTCAAAATATTTTCGATTAGTTTGTGTACGTTATTTCCTACAGCTTGACTTGAGTTTACTTAACCACATTTACTTAATTATTTGTCTAAGGGTGTTTAACAATAAAACAACAAATAGTAATTTAAAGTTGTATGCATTTTTAGTTTTGTAAACATGGTAGCTTTGAAGATATTTCATATAGTAAATTAAACATATTTTATTAATATCTTGCTGAAACATGTATTGTTTAAATTTGGAGTTATTTTTAATGGAACTGTGTTCAACACATTTTGGCAAGAAATTCGATAGGCGGAAAAGTGGTATATATATGATGAAGCAGTTTATGATTATTATTATGTTTGTAACAGACGGTGCGATTAACAGAGCGAGAAATCGCGTTTTTGCTTTCAAACAGTTGTGTCACAGCGTGTGGAATTAAAACATGGAGTACATAGACATATTTAAAGATTTTTACAATTTACACATTTTCTAGGGCCTGAGATCTGTGACTAATTGCAAAAAGTGCAATGAGATATCTGGTGAACTATTTCATATATCGAGATGAAATTTTATGTGTGATCATGCACCACCGATACGAGATCGCCCATCTGACAAGCTACAGCTCAATATTGGATATATGGTATACCATATAGACAGTTATTAGATTAAATATTGCTATATAGAGTTCCCAAGAATCTAATGGAAAAGATCTCTTATAGCTACGAGCATCCATCCATCTTCGAAGTGGAATCAGTCGCGCGGCACTATACGTTGCTTATAGTAGCGCAACAAGTACTTCTGGACTTTATATTGTTGGAAATTTCAACCCTCCCAAGTCTTTTGTTGAATCAGTTTTTGTCTCCATTGAAATGAATACCTAAAATCGAAAAAGCAACTAAAGGCACATTATGATTTTATGGCACACAAAGAGACCACAGTTGTTTGCATCTTTAGAATGTTGGTAGAAAATATTTTTCAAAATTGGTTCAATATTGTGTTATTAGCGCATCAATTTTTACCGAAACAAATAATTTCCTTTGATCTGTACAAATAACAAAAAATCTCTCGATGGAATCCAAAGTAACATAGCTTAACCATAACAAAACAGAATTACGAAAAAAAAGATCAAAAATACGAAAAAAATATTTTCGAAATGAAAATTTATTTAATGTAAAATGTACATCTCGAAATCGCTTGATTGCAAAAATTCGGTACTATACGTTTGGTCCATTTTTGTTCTGATGACTTCAGTAAACATCATTCTATGTGTAGAAAAGATTAGGCTTCGAAATTTGTTATGCTATTATTTGTAAATACCGCTCAACGAATACTTATGTAAGACACTGTATGTCTCTTTTTCTATCTAAATCTGTATATTTGTTCTTTTTTGGCAATTTGAATATGAACTAATAGATAAACTTATAGTTATTTCTTCCATATAATTAAAAAATTGTTGAAAAAACACTCCCACTACCCATGTATACAAAGCAAAATTGCCTGTCAAGATGCCACCGATATCAGTTAATATGTCTATTGCGTTAATTAGCATATTGCGCCAAAATATAAAAACAAATCGTAGCAAATGTACTTGCTTTCATTGATTTGTTACGTAAGGGGAGGCATGGTTTCGCTTTTTTAAAAAAAATTTGTCCCTTCCACTTAAACGCTGCACAATATCTACATTCTTTATTCATTCTGCCAAGTTGTAATGGAGCATGGCTCCCATAATCCAGTGAGGGATCGTAATCGAAAGCTGCTTCGTTAAATAACAACCAACTGGCCTTGGTGAAGTTCCTTCGCCGAGTTGCCATTCGAACAGACTCATTAATTCGCCGCGCATCCGCCTCTTGAGGAGCTTCCGCAGATCTTAACGCAAATTGGCGGCGGGTTTGAACCGATCGCCACACATTTGCCTGTTCCTCGGTTTCCATTGACCTAGACGCTGCATGTCGTTGAGAATCGCCGCAGCTGAGCTCATCGGATTCCGTTGATCTCAATGCAGCGCTTCGTTTAGAGTTTGCCTCTGTCCGTTCCTTGACCTCCCGTGATCTAGATGCGTCGCGCTTCTGTTTGTTCCTCAGTTTCAGATGCTCTCAATAAAAATTGACGATGGGATTGGGTGTTGCGGCTTTTTCGATTTGCTGCTTTGCGGTCTCAAGTTTCCTAACCTGCTGTGCTGCCTTTCGCCCTTTTTGTAATTTTCCTTAGACATGATTTTTTTTTCCTGGCACATTTATTAATATCAATTTTATTAATTAAATATTGATATTAATATTTTCAATTAAATTAGCATAGCTATTTTTAATTAATAATTTCGAACTGCAATTTTAATTAATTAAATTCGTACTGATATTTTTAATTAATTTATTGAGCACTACGAAAATAAAAACACCATGTAGTCACTATGATTGAATTCGAAAAGAAAGACATTTTTTGAAGTCGAACTTATATGGGTGCAATTATTTTCAAAGATCCGTTATGTTTGCAGTCAACATGTTGTAAAAAAAATTTAAGAGAGTAGTTGCCAGTTAGTTATGGGGTTATTACACGATACATCTTGATGTACATCATCATCAATGTGTTCGTGAAATTGAGAGAAAAAATCTATGTATGCGTCACACAGATGATGATCGCAAGCAGGGTTGTCGTTTCGAATTTTTCGAGCGAAGTGTTAGACAAGAAAAAGTGAAGTGAAACGGAGAAAAGTGAAGTGTTTTGTAAAATGTATTAATTTCATACAAATTCATAATTAACACTTAAACATAACATTGATATTTATACAGACTCTTCAGTTTGGGAATAACTGCACGGTGTTGTCGGCATTCCAGTATTGAATTTTTAGAGAATGTTGGGTAGGTACACGTCTGTCAGAGATTCTGTCGAGTAAAGAATCGCGAAACTATATGTTTTTACAACAAATTTTAAGAAAAGTTCATTATGATTCAAGTTTTGAGAAGTGAAGTGTTTCCAAAAAAACTGGAGTGCCGCAGTGTTTTGGGTCAAAGTGAAGTGAAACACTTCGATTGAAGTGACTTTGACAACCCTGATCGCAAGATCCCAGAGAAAAAATCTAAATTTTTTGATATTTTGCTCTGATCATTGTTCTCTCGCTGTCAGTTTTACTCTCTTCTCGCTCTCAATGTGCCTTTCTTTTACCTTCTTTTACAATTTGGTACAATTTTGCTAACATATGGTCGTTTTAACAATTTATGTCAAAAATATGGATCTTTTATCCACTGTTTTCTGCCTTTCTAGTGCATTTTTTTTCAGCCAAAATCACATATTTCTCTTTGTGGTGTTTTTCTGTAAAGTATTAAATGCAATTGCACACAAAATTTCATGACAAAAAATACATGACGTCACACCAAAAATAGCGCCAAACACGGACAACAGAAACCAAACAAATTTTGACAGCAGAACGTCAGTCGAAGAGCCAAAAATTATGAACAGCTGATATGATCAGGCAAAAGATTGAACCGTGTATGGCAAACTGCGATCCACACAGACACGAAATGATCTGTGATCATGATGTACCGTGTAATAACCCCATTAGAGAGAACATTAATGTGAGAAAATTAATAAAATAAAACAGTAAAGAGATACTTGCAGCAGGGTTGTCGAAGTCACTTCAATCAAAGTGTTTCACTTCACTTTGACCCAAAACACTACGGTACTCCACTTTTTTTTGGAAACACTTCACTTTTCAAAACTTGAATCATAATGAACTTTTCTTAAAATTTGTTGTAAAAACATATAGTTTCGCGATTCATTACTCGTCAGAATCTCTGACAGACGTGTACCTACCCAACATTTTCTAAAAATTCAATACTGGGATGCCGACAACACCGTGCAGTTATTCCCAAACTGAAGAGTTTGTATAAATAATAATTTCAAAGCATAAAAAAAAATTTGCCAAAAGTGAACAGAGGTCTGCACACTCTCATCCATCTCAAAAATGCTTCTTAAAAAAAGTTCTTAGAGAATAAGTTCTTTCTTTTTGCAACAAAACGGTGAGTGCGTAAAATAAAGAGTGCAGAATAAGAAGAAAAAACATTGCAAATGAAACTCCCATCGCAAGTACAGTGACCGTTATGCATATGGAAACAAATTCACCTATACCAAACACATATAATAAAACAATAACACATCTGGATTGGGTGTTGCGGCGCTCGTTTTGCTGCTTTGCGGTCTCACGACTTTGCTGCCTTCGCCCTTTTTGTAATTTTCTTGAAACATTTTTTCCTGTCCTTTTTTTCCTTTTGATTTTATTAATTAAATTAAATATAGTAGTGGGTGCCGAATTTCTGAAGTTGATTTAAAATAAAACTAGCGCGGTGCGTCTCTTCGCTCCCCCGGTTTTCCTGGTTCACCATACAACGTTTCAGCATACAACGTTTATTAAAGGAAAAACAGTGAATTTCTATTAATAATTTGTGAAAATGCGTCATTACACTTCAATGCTATTAACTCCATCGTGCGATTTTCACAACTGTGGTCTCTTTCAAAGAGAAATTATAAGTTTGAACCCATATTCGTTTTCCAAAAACCATTATACCCTTTTTGTGTCGATTGTCTTAAGAAGTATCTAATCTATGAATAAGAGTGAAGTTAGGAATATTATAGTTTTCTGTTGAAAGGGCCCATGTTTCCACAAAACGAAGTAGTTCTGAGGTCTGAAGCATTGTGTCATTGGTAATACAATAGAATTCGGTTATAGCGACCGCCAAGGGACCGAAATTATACGTCGTTATAACCGAACGTCGTTGTATCCAAATAAGTGTACACAATATTTTTAAGTTTTTTTTTATCATGTATATTCATATTTATTGAGATTGGAAATAGTTTAGAATTGTGGTTTGTTTTCTATTTACAAGAATTTCTTTTAATAATTTACTTTCAATAATTTCAACGGAACTATATAAACTCTCTGATATATCAGAACCCCCAAATCGTAAATACTGTTTTAATGTGTGCACCGCACTCAAGATTTCTGTCCTAGTTGGAATTTTGATTGGCTCATCTTCGTCATCTGGTTCATTATCGCTGTGAGTTTCATCATTTTCTTTTGTGTTCTCCACTATTTCTCTCAATGAAGGCTCTTCTGATGTCACGACGTTGTCATCGACATTTACGAACTCATTCCAGTCAATATATTCGGCTACTTGTTGCATATTTTTATATGTTTCCTGTAGCAACGAAAGCGGAATATCATCTTCGTCTTCGAAATCTGCATCTGGGCACACACTTTCGGCTGGAAGTAGTCCCGCATGTCGGAAAGAGTTAGCTATTGTTGTTGATTTTACACTTTGCCAAGCTGAGGCCACCATGTCAATTGCATCTAACAAAGTAATGGTGCTTTGTGTGTTATTGTCTGCATCGCGAATAATTTTCAGCATAAGTTGTTTGCGATAATTGCTTTTCAAACATCTAATTACCCCTTGGTCCATTCGCTGTAAGACGGACGTTGTATTAGGTGGTAGGAAAACTAGTTTTATTGATGACAAATTTTGAACATTTGGGTGTGCTGGGCAATTATCTACAAGCAGTAAAATCTTTATTTTCTCTTTTTTGAAACTGCTGTCCCAATCGCGCAAAATGCGTTCAAACATTTCTGAGGTCATCCATGCCTTTTTATTTCCTTTATAATCCACAGGTAAGGATTTTACATTCTTGAAACACCGCGGCATTTTGGATTTTCCAATGACAAGCATTTTCTTTTTTTCGGACCCATCCATATTACCTCCAACCAGCAGGGTTATTCTTTCCTTTGATTGTTTACCACCGCAGCACTTCTCACCTTTGAATTTAAGGGTTTTGTTGGGTGGAAGCTTATAAAAGAGTCCTGCTTCATCCACATTAAAAATGTCTTTTGCTTGATATCCCTCTCGTATTTTAGGCCATACAGAAACTAGCCAGTCGCTGCATTGATTTTTGTTGACACTGCAAGCCTCACCAGAAATTGTTCCCAAAACTATGTTATGGCGCTCTCAAAAACGGTAGATCCAACTTTCAGTGCAATTAAAATCCTTTCCAACAGTTGCGCTATTTCCTCTGCCTTCATTTGAAGTATGGAAGTTGTTACAATAGCAGTATTATTTCTTTGCCTCTCGAACCATTGCAAAAGAGCTTGTTCTATATCAGAATTTTGAGCAGAACGCATACGTTTTCTTTGCATATTCTCAGATTCAAAACACTTACGAATTGCGTCTCGGTTTTTCCATACCGTACTGATAGTCGAATGCGAAACGCAATAGTCCTTCGCTAATGCTGCATTTGAAGAACCAGTTTCCAGTTTCAGCAAAATTTCTGTCTTTTCTTTTATGGAGAACACCTTACGTTTTTTAACGTCCATTCTGGAAAAACATACATACATACGTACATACATACATATTTACTCAGTATTTATCCAAGTAAAAGTGCAGCACGCAACCTTACCTGCGTTTGGTTGAGCTGGATTACAGATTCTTATGTAAATAAAAAATTTCTATAACACCGCTGGTAATTAAAAAGTGAATGTTTATGCGTCCATCAGCTTTTACGACTCAAACTGGTTTGAATATTTCTTCTTTGTCATTTGCACCTCTGTTTGGGATAGTCGAAAACAAATTCTGTGATTCCCCGCAGTATATGTTTCTTGGAATGAAAAAAATAAAAATTAGTACACAGAACTTACATCGTCGTTATAACCGAATGTCCATTCCAAAGCAGACATGCAAATTGGTCGTTAAGAACCAAACTTGCTTTGAAAATCCGTCGTTATAAACGGATGGTTGTTATAACCGAGGTCGCTATAAATGAATTCTACTGTATCTTGGAAGTGCGCATTAAAGCTCTGCAATTTATGGAAGTATAATTGAATCGATGATTTTTTGTGTGCCATAAAATCATAATGTGCCTTTAGTTGCTTTTCCGATTTTAGATGTTCATTTCAATGGAGACAAAAATGGTTGAAATTTCCTACAATATAAAGTTCAGAAGTACTTGCTGCGCTACTATTAACAACATATAGTGCCACGCGACTGATTCCACTTCGAAGATGAACAGCCATTTGGAAATATGTATCTCCCTGACTTTTGTGGATTGTGATCCCTTCAGCAGGTACAATTGGAAATTGTATTCTCTCAATCGTCACCTGCTCATTACTTTTATATTGAAAGGATATAATCAATTTGTCTATGAGCTTTTAAATTTTGTCTTCTAAACTCGTATCGGTGATACATGATCACACACAAATCTCGATATATACCAAAGTTCACCAGATATCCCATGTAAACCCTTTGCTTTATATGGGAGGTGGGCGTGTCCGTTGACCGATTACGCCCATTTTTACATACAAGTAGTAAAAAAAATACTAAATTCAAAATTTCAAGTCAGTATCTCTTACCGTTTCTTCAGAAAATCTATTTCCACAGACAGACAGAAGGACATACCTAAAATTCAGAAGGTAACGCTGATCAAGAATATATATACTTTTCCATACATTCGACCTCGCCCTTAATGCGTTACAAACGGAAGGACAAAATGAATATACCCTTACCCACAGGGTGTAGGGTATAAAAATTAAACAATACATACCTATTTATAATCTCCAATTTTGTTAATAAATAAATTATATTAATGTATAAATTATTGTACACTTTTATACACATAATTTAATTTTTAAAATGCGTTTGAATATACAAATATGCAGAGCGATACATTATTTTGACTATAGTTTGAACATTTTTGGAATTTTGAATGCCAACAAGAACTATTGAAATTTCAAAAGGAAAGGAATGGAAGGAACTTTCAATGCCTACTAGAAAAGAAATTCAAAAATTGTGTCAAATCGCTACACTTATGATTAGACCTCGGATTTTGCATATTTTTGAAGGATTGAGATAGGAAAAATCTGATAACACCAAAGTTAATTTCATTGATAATGCAGTGGAAAACGATGTGCATATTTAAAATTTTTTAGCATATTTGCATAAAATGCATATGCAATATATGCAAAATATGTAATAACTTCCCATATATAAAAAGTACATAAAAATAATACAAAACCGATTTAGAGGGTAGTAATTGATAGTTTATTAAATATAGTTAAATTATTCTAGATAATTGGTATTACAATATACAACCATAATTTTTTCTAAATTATTTATTGTGAGTAAGCGGAAAAGCTTCTTTCAACATTACATGAAGTAATTGGAGCAAATTTATATTTTATGATGTTTTCTTTTGCGATGGGTTCAAGTCCAGAGATATCTTCATCTTCATTGAGATTTAAAATATTATTTATTTTTGAAATTATATTAAAATCTGGATTTCTTTACAGAATTGCTTCAAATTTATTCTTTAATTCCTTTCCCAAAGCTCCGGTTGTGTTTCGAATTATCTTTTCAGCTTCATTAAATAAATCCATTCACTTTGCCAATGGTAGACCTTTCGCTTCCAAACAGGTTATTATATCAGCCAATCTCTCGATTTAATATATATAAAATCCCTAAAGAGTTGCTGATTTTTTATCAGCACTTTTCCTGTCTTTATTGCTTCAGCATCTTCTGTATTCAGTGTTTTCAGAACCTTTTTTTTATGGAAAAAGCATATTTATTTTTAAAAATTTTAAACAACATTAAATATTATCTTACCTCTTTTATACCCTCCATGTTGTCTGCATAAAATGATGCTGCTTTCAACAAAGTACCCCATCTGGTTATGATTGGTTCTGGTGGTAACTCTTTATTCTAAATTTGTTTGTAGCGTTGTACTCTGAGCGGAGCTTTTACGAAAATTTTTTTTACACAGGATATGAATGAGTTAGCGACAGGAAACGATGTTCTTATTTTTTCAGACAATTAATTTAACCGTGTGCCAAACAAGTTATATGTATCATATTGGATAAAAACTTTTAAATTTCTACCAGCTTCATCATATATGCCGCAGCATCAGTTTAAAGTAACAATACTTTTGATTCATTGCCATGTGGCCACAATATCCGAATGCTGTCATTAACAAATCGGGAAATAGTTGCATTATTCACCTGTTCCAACTGTTTACATGACAATAAAAATGAGCACGAAGACTCATTTTCGCTCAATATTCCTATAATCAAATTCGCGACATATCGCCCTTGCTTGTCCATGGTTTCATCCACTGATATCCATACGCTTTCGTCTTTGATACTCTAGCGAATTTTTTTAATTGACTGTTGGTAGCATTTATCTAAGTAGCTCTTTCTGAGAGTACTTTTATCAGGAATTTGTTGACCTGTATATTTTTTTTTAAAATTCCATAGAATATTTCCTGCAACCAAAGCTGTACATAAATCCATTTTAAATTCATTGTAGGAATTGTCGCAAAAGTTGCTGCACGCGTTGCTAGAAGGATGCGCATTTTCGTCGTTATTATTATGGGTTGCTTTTGCCCTTCTGTGAAGTGCAGTAGCAATATGCTGCTGCAATTGAAATTTTTTTCCTCAAATAATCTAAATTATTAAAAACATTAAAACACACATTTAATTTAACAATCTGGCTTTTAATTTCACCTTTTTGTCACATATTGTATAAATGATACAGTTTTCATACATTTTAAAACACTTTTCGGGAAGGCTGTTAAACCATTTCCCGATTTTGATATTTTTCTTATTATTGTTAATTTTAGACATTTTACTATACTACACAAATGAAAATCGCTAAAGAAATAATAAAATACCGGATGCGAATTTTCAATAAAAACTCTAGAAACGATGACTGAAGAGTGAACATTTGTTTCATATAAAAAAAATTTTTCAATATAAAAAACAACAGGTAGAAAGAAACTGCAAGTGTTAGGTGGAATGTGATATTTGATATTCTAAAAATTTAACAATGCGAAATCAATTTTTTTGATGAAATGCGTTTGCATATATTTTGCATATTTTTGGTACATTTTTTTGCATATTTTTGGCATATATTTTGCATATTTTCGATATGCAATATAATTTGTTATATTTGAACGATAAAACGTCTAGATACCAAGTTTGGTTTCAACCTGATGAAAAATACGGAAATATGCAAAATTCGAGGTCTACTTATGATTAAATAAAATATGAAATTGTACTATTAAATTATAAAATTATATTGTAAAATATGAACTAGTTAATAGAATTACTTAATTATTATTTATTACTAATTAGGTATATTAATTAACTATTGTGAATTTCAACTTAATCTAATTATTCTAAATCTAATTCTAAGTCTATTGTGAACTGCAATTGTAAAACTTTTTTAACTTGGAAGCTTCGTGTGTGACAAGCCGCATTGTAGTTCGCGCTCTTTTCACTCAACGCAGCCATCTTTTTTTTATGCAGTTGGAGCATAAATTGCTGAATTGCAGTTCGTGAAATTTGAGAAATTAAAGATCGCTCACTTTGTTCGAGACAAGCACCGCATTCACTTCGTCGTTTTTATTTTATATAGACCAGAGATAAAAATTATTAATTAGCAATTTCATTGTTGCTTTCAAAAAAACCTTTGAAAGTTTTCAAATTGCAAGGGCGAAATAAATCAATGCCCACTAGATCCAAAAAAATTTCCCAAATTCAAATCAAAAATATTAGTAAAGCCTACTAGATTTAAAATGTAAAATTCGAACTTACAACAAGTAAAAAACGTAATATAATATAGCTAACACTTTTTTATAACCATACGATTTTAAGGGATTCTTCTTATGAAATTAAACTAGCGTGCCTGGTCCACTCAGTCAAAACCGTTAACTTCGCCCAGGCCGAAGTTTACATACCCTACACCCTGCATACATTTTATTAAAGGAAAAACAGTGAATTTCTATCAATAATTTGTGAAAATGGGTCATTACACTTAAATGCTATTAACTCCATCGTGCGATTTTCACAACTGTGGTCTATTTCAAAGAGAAAATAATATAAAATATTGAAGCTATATTCGTATTCCAAACACGATTATACCCTTTTTTGCGTCGATTGTCTTTAGAACTATCAAATCTATGAATAAGAGTGAAGATAGGAATATTATAGTTTTCTGTTGAAAGGCTCATGTTTCTACACGAGCCTTCTGATGTAGTTCTGATGTTTGAAGCATTGTGTCATTGGTAATATATTGGAAGTTCGCATTAAAGCTCTGCAATTTATGGAAGAATAATTGAAGCGATGATTTTTTGTGTGCCATAAAATCATAATGTGCCTTTAGTTGCTTTTCCGATTTTAGATGTTCATTACAATGGGGACAAAATCTGATTCAACAAAAGACATTTGAGGGTTGAAATTTCCAACAATATAAAGTCCAGAAGTAATTGCTGCGCTACTATAAGCAACATATAGTGCCGCGCGACTGATTCCACTTCGAAGATGAACACCCATTTGGAAATATGTAGCTCCTTGACTTTTTTGGATTGTGATCCCTTCAGAGGTACAATTGGAAATTGTATTCTCTCAATCGTCACCTGCTCATTACGTTTATATTGAAAGGATATAATCAATTTTTCTATGGGCGTCCATTGAGGTTCAGTTGGATGTGGTCTCTTTCTTATTGCATTCACTCCCACATTTCATCAGCAAATAACATCCATAAAGTAGCGTCCATTGAGGTTAAGTTGATGTGGTCTCTTACTTATTGCATTCACTCCCACATTTCATCAGCAAATAACATCCATAATGTTGTGCTCGTGTCCTATAAGAGATCTTTTCCATTTGATTCTTGGGAACTCTTAGTAGCAATATTTAATCTAATAACTGTCTATATGGTTTACCATATATCCAACATTGAGCTGTAGCTTTTGAGCTGAGCTGTAGCTTGTCTCGATATATGAAATAGTTCACCAGATATCCCATATTGAACTTTTGCTCGTATCGGTGGTACACGATCACACACAAAATTGCATGCCGATATATGGAATGGTTCACCAGATATTTCGTATTGAACTTTTGCGATATATGGGAGGTGGGCGTATCCGATGTTCGATGTTTTTGTCTTGTTAACTCGTAGCAGTGGATCATGACGACACATAAAATTTCATCTCGATATATACCATAGTTCACCATATAATTGAATTTAATTGAATAATTGAACTTTTGCTTTATATGGGAGGTGGGCGTGTCCGATGGGCGATGTTTTCCATTTTTGTCTTGCAAACTCGTATCGGTAATACATGATTACACACAAAATTTCATCTCGATATATATCATAGTTCACCATATGTCTTGCAAACTCGTATCGGTGATACATGATTACACACAAAAATTTCATCTCGATATATACCATAGTTCACCATATATCCCATATTGAACTTTTGCTTTATATGGGAGGTGGGCGTGTCCGTTGACCGATTACGCCCATTTTTACATACAAGTAGCTTATTAATATAGAAATACTAAATCCAATTTCAAGTCAGTATCTCTTACCGTTTCTTCAGAAAATCTATTTCCACAGACAGACACACAGACACACAGACAGACAGACGGACAGACAGACAGACAGACGGACATAGCTACATCGATTCAGGAGGTGACGCTGATCAAGAATATATATACTTTTCCATACCTACGACCTCTCCTTTAATGCGTTACAAACGGAAGGACAAAATGAATATACCCTTACCCATAGGGTGTAGGGTATAAAAACCCAATAAAACCCAAAAAATTTTGGTTTTTTAAATGGGTAAAACCCAAAAACAATTTTTAGGTTATTAGGTTGGGCAAAATATGCAAGCACTGTAAATGAGCCAACAAATTCAAATCAGCAAGTAAACACAATTGATGGTATTTTATTGAAAGACACATTACTAGACGTTCTGAACAAGAAACTAGGTATATTAGAAACCAATAAAATGTGCTCAAAGGCAACATTTTTGGACCCTAGATTCAAAAAAATCGCTTTCGGAAATGATGCAAATGCGAATAAAGCTCTGAAATGGCTTCAGGAAGATGTCACATGTATTTTAAATAATAAATGAAGTTCGTAAAATCATAATCCAGAACGAAATAAAGTAGTTTCAGATGTTCAATTGAATCAAAATGTCATTTCATTATGGTCGATGTTAGATCAGAAAATAACCGAAGTGGAAACAACATGCCATAACGCGCCTAGTGTAATTGTTAAGTTATAACTACAGCAATATATGCGAAATGGCTACATTAACCGGACAAAAATCCACTGGAATATTGGAAAACCAATAAAACTGTATATCCAGAGTTATACGAAATGGCTGTTAAATATTTGCGCATTCCAGCGACTTCAGTGCCTTCTGAACGGGTGTTCTCACAAGCGGGTCTAATAATAAATGATAAACGAAACCGTCTAGAAGGAGAAGCATTAAATTATATAATTTTTCTCCACAGTAATTACGATATTTAATTATTATTTTAGGTTAAATATCTCTACCATTGTATTATTTGATGAACAAATAAGTAACATATCTTGCTAACATTGTACCGTTTAAAGCAAAAAGTTCCTAGTTCCTAAGTTTATTTGATGAACAGTAAATAACATATCTTGCTAACATTGTACCTTTTAAAACAAAAATGTTCCTAGTTCCTAAGTTTATTTGATGAACAAGTAAGCAATATATCTACCATTGTACTTTTTTACTATTATTTGATAAACAAATATATCTATCTCACTACCGTTGTAATTTGGAAAATGCCTATGAAACCACTGAAAATGTTATATATAGTATATAATGTTATTGACAAAAAATTAAATAAATATTATTTAAATGTTTTCAAATCTGTTTATTCTTTATTGACTTTCATTATTTTTAATAGACCATTATTTCATTATTTTCTAGAACAGGTCAGAAATGGGAAGATAAAGTGGATCTGTATGTCCTTTGCGGCCAATCTTATTTTTATATTTGCAGCATATTTATTTTCATCACCATCAGACGAGGGCTCCGATTTCTTCTTTTCACCTTCGCCTAAGAAAAAAAGAGAAAATATGAAAATTAAAAATTAAATTAAAATGTTAACTAACACTCTACCTTTGCAATAGTACTCCTAAAACACGAGGATTATACTATGTTTAGTTTAGTAGTCTCATATACCATGTTTATACGTTCCCTTAATGCGTATTGATATATAACAACTTTCAAAGTGTGGAAAAACATTGGATTTACATTATTTTAAATGAAATGCAAAAAACCCGAATTGATTCGAAGTGACATATCTGCCAGAAAAATACTGATTTCAAGTCGTTTTGAAACTATACAGTGTTTATACGCACTTTCAAACCGAATTGAATCTTGAAGTACCGATTTGAAAAGCGAATTTCATAATGCGCATTGAACGAGTCAATTCGGTTTGAAAAAGTGTTTATACAACCGTATTCAATGAAACCGAATCGAGTCAATGCGCATTAAGGGGACGTATAAACATGGTAATAGTTGTAATAAATTTGGGCATTTTTGAGATTTAAAATGACGTGTTTTTTTCTAACGATTTTCAATCTAAATAGGTTTCCATAAAATTGAATCCAACAACCGAACTCGACTAACCACCTATAAGATTATTATTTTTATACCCTACATCCTGTGGGTAAGGGTATATTCATTTTGTCCTTCCGTTTGTAATGCATTAAAGGAGACGTTATAGGTATGGAAAGAATTCTTGATCAGTGTCAGCTATGTCCGTCTGTCTGTGGAAATAGATTTTCTGAAGAAATGGTAAGATATACTGACTTGAAATTTTGGATTTAGTATTTCAATATTAATAAGCTACTTCTATGTAAAAATGGGCGAAATCGGTCAACGGACACGCCCACCTCCCATATAAAGCAAAAGGTTTATATGGGATATCGGGTGAACTATGGTATATATCGAGATGAAATTTTGTGTGGGGTCATGTTCCACTGATACGAGTTTACATGCCAAAATGGAAAACATCGCCCAATGGACACGCCCACCTCCCATATAACGCAAAAGTTCAATATGAGATGTCTGGTGAACAATTTCATATATCGAGATGAAATTTTGCGCTGGTGCCATGAATTTAGGGATATGACATTTGAGGAGCGATTGAGAGCGGTAGCATTACACCGGTACTGCTCAAATTGTTTGTCGCCTCACCACTACCTAAACCGATGTCATAGTCCCTGGAATTGTCGGTATTGTCAAGAACGGCATCATAGCAGGCTGCATTCCCGCTCGGATAAGCGAGTAAGACCCAGTCCGTCTGCACCGCAATCCCAATCAGAAAGGGGACTCAGTCCTCGTCCGACTGAGCCCCATTTAGAAACCTCCGAGGAACACGAGCCGGGACGACTTAGTCCTCGACCGACTGAGCGTTCGACCACGATTCCAAGTGCTCCGGTTGATGAAGAAGACGAGGAGGAAGGTAGACCAAGTCCACGTTCGTCTTGGCTAACTGAGACCCGTCCAATTCGTCCCCTCCTACTATCGGGACTCAGACCAAGACCGGCTGGGCCAGAACGTCGAGAGGGGAGATTGCATAAAACCAATCGACAGAAGCATACAAACCAGGAATTAATTATATTGAATATTAGACTAGTTTTTTAATTTGCAGTGACACTGCAAGGCGGGCGGCAATGTTTACGCCAAAGGCGCAGTTCAAGTCACTTCCACATCCACTGCCACTTATTATCGACGTGCAATGTGGTGGCGACTTGAACGTGGCAGCCCTGCCGTTTTTTTGATAGTCTGTTTTTAAATTGTTAACTCGTTTGAGTTGTATGAGGTAGGATTGTCAGCCATCAACTGTATAATAAAATTTGGAATGTTTCATAAAATCTCGTTTGTTTTATTTTCCACGAAACTCGTCACTCTTGGATCGACCGCCATTCAGCATCACAGCGCAATCCAGATATCCAAGGGCAGTTGAAACGCCCGCCACAACCGAACATCTCATCTCCCTCCACTTTGCCCGCGATTTGCATATAAAATTCAAAATTTGATCATTTTCATTAAAAAAGAAAACAAATATTCATAGAAAATTCAAAATTTTATCATTTTCAAATTCAAAATTTGGTAATTTTTATGGAAAATTCAAATATTTGTCATTTTTATAGAATATTCAAAATTTTAAAAGGAAATTCAAATTTTTATAGGCAATTCAAAATATGATTCATGGAAAATTTAACATTTGATAATTTTCATAACTTTCATAGAATATTCAAAATTTTATAATTTTCATACAAAAATTCAAATTTTCATAGAAAATTCTAATTTTTAATTTTTTAAGATTTAAATTTTCATAGGCAATACAAAATTTGATTCATGGAAAATTCAAAATTTGAAGCATTTCATGGAAAATTTATATATCATTTTTATAGAAAATTCAAAATTTGATAATTTTCATAAAAAAATCAAATATTGATAGTTTTTATAAAATTGAAAATTTGATCGGTTTGAAAATAATTTTTAAACATTTTTTAGATATATATTAAAAATTTCGATTTGAAATATCCGTCAAATTTCCGTAGATCACGGAAATATCCGTGTAGTTGGCATCGCTGAAACAAAGTAAAATGTCCTTATCCCACTTGTCAAAACTCGATACATTTCGTCCCTTTTTATTTGGTTGTTTTTGTTGTTGTGTTTTGTTATGACTTTTGTTATTTCTGCCTTTGTTGGTGTTGTTTTTATTGATGTTGTTGTTATTTCAGTGATTTGTCCTTAGCCATTGTTTTATTTATTTTGGGTTTCTTTTATTAGAGTTTACGTCTCAGCTGGCTTCGAACACCTCGAATTTATTACCTTTGACGAAAGACCTCGCCGCGAGTGACAGGAAAATTGCAAATTTCGCAATTTAATCCCAAAATACAGGCCCAGCTTTCATCTCGTTCTCTCTCCCAGCGGCATCTGCACCCACGTCCATCCCCTGACATCGTCGCGAGAACCCTTTGGCCGTCATCAGAAAGATGTCGGCTCCTTTGACTAATAACGAGAAACAAAGGCAAAATATTGAATAAAATGCATGTAAAATGGTCTTCGTCCTTTTTATACCCTTCACCCTGTGGGTAAGGGTATATTCATTTTGTCCTTCCGTTTGTAACTCATTAAAGGAGAGGTCGTAGGTATGGAAAGGTATATATATTCTTGATCAGCGTCACCTCCTGAGTCGATTTAGCGATGTCCGTCTGTCTGTCTGTCTGTCTCGACAGACAGACAGACGGACATAGCTAGCGGTTCGGGTTGTGTTGTCTTTCATTGAAACAACAATGTGTACAACAACATTTTCAACATAAACACCAAGTAGAACAACAACATTTTGGAGAATAATGAGCATCGGAAATTTTGCCGAAAATGAGACTTGGATACAACTTTGAGCATCC
>JAFDUT010000130.1:0-57400 GCA_017309665.1 Coelopa frigida | reverse complement strand
TACCAGAACATCTTACGATTGCCAACATCTAATGACCATCATCAGCATATTCATCGAGCAGAAAGTCTGCTAGAAAAATCGGCGTTAAAAAGGACGCAAAGAGAGGATTTCGCAAACAAATTTGAGATAAATACAAAAACCCAAAAGAGAGACAAAAAAATTGCCAAGTTTTTTGTGAAAAATTTTTTTTTTTAGGAAAAAAATAAAATAAAAAATTTTTAATTTAATTTTTTTCAAAAAAAAAGATAAAAATTATATATATTTGCTCTTTAAATTTAAAAAGTTATAATATTGCACATCTTTCTCAATATATAAAATTATATCTACAAATTTGAGATATCTGAAAGAATAAATAATTAAAAATCGCATAAAAGTGGTAAAAATCAGTAAAAAGTTTATAGATATTGCACGGCCTAAGATAAATATATAAAATATTAAATTCTAAAAAAAATAACTAAATACTCTAAACAAAAAAAAAAAACCTTAAAAGAATAAAAAAAGTGTTTAACCTAGATTAATTCAAATATTTTCTTATAAATAATATTGCACATCTCCCATATCATAATCAATTTTAATCCAAAAAAAAAAAAACCAAATCTTCAGCAGCAGAGAAAGGCCTTTCGACGCAGCAGATATAATTTTGGTAAAAATCTAAAAGAACATACTTCACTTACGTATTTTTCTTTATTTTCTTTATTCACTTAAAATAAATTGATCATGATAACTTAAACTTAAACTTTTGGGTTGAGGTTTGTTCAAGTCTCTTCTGACGTCTGCTTTCGTTTTCAGAGACTTGAGATTCATAGTTCAAATTCTTATTCAAAAGAGGAAAAAATGTAGTTTTAAGTTTAAACGAAAAAAAGAAAAAAGAAAGATCATGCAATTGTTTCTGTATTTAAATGTTTGAATTAAAAATCAGTTCTGAACAATTTCAAGGAAATTGTTAAAATTTTTATACTTCTTTTTTAAAAGACTTATTTTATCCTGTTTAAATAATTTGAACCAAAAAAATAATAAAAAAAACAAACTTATATCATATTAATACTATTTCTTTGATTGTGCATTGCAACAGATCCCTTCGCGAAAATATCTATATTCTTTTTTTATGATTCAGTCAATTAAACCAAAAAATGAACTAAACAAAAAAATAAAAAAAAACATACTAAACATAAAATAATTATAATAATTATAATTAATAATTAAAAATGTATGTACTTAGATAAATATTTAAATAGATACATAAATAACTTAAAAAAAAAAATTATCATTATGAAACGAATTTATATAGAAATAAATATCATAAAACATCTTCTTAAATTTTTTTTGATCAAACATCAAATTCAAAATTTTGTTAAATTCTTGATTTCTTAAGACAATTTTTGTATTAAAATTTAAAATCCATGGAAGCATTGAATTCCCTCATAAAAGAACCCTGTATAATATTAAGATGAGTAAATAAAATTTATATTTTCTTTGAACAATTTAAAAAAAAAAATGAATTACTGATTTAGTAATTTTTGAGGTCTAAGGTAGAAGGTCAAGGATTTTTGGGAGTTTTGTATCAATTTAATTTCGCCAACAAAACTCAAGGACATTTCCATCTGTGTCCTGCATTGTCTTTAGTCGTCGTTGGTTGCACATAAAACCATAGATTGGTTAGTTGATCATGTGTTTTTTTGTTTTTATTTTTTCTAGCACGTGATTATTAATTGTGCACGAGGTTCGCGGATAGTGCAAAGACCCCCCCTATTTCTCCCGAATGACTAGCAAAGGCAAACCAGCACGTGCGCCCGCTTTCTCGTGATCCAAACCGAGAAGAGAATCCATCCGATTTCCACCTGTGTTAGAGTACCGAAAGTGAGATACTTTCATCTCTACGATTCTTCTTCACTATGTTTATCTATCTGTTTATCTATATTTTCTTGTCAACGGAGAAATTATACACAGATACCTAAACCAGAATCCTGTACGTTACAATCCTCCTTCGACATATATTCACGCACCCGGGGATAGAAACCATACACCGGAACCAACCGAATGTGGGTTGAACAGATCTCACATGGAAGGAGAACCATTTGATATAGCAGTGTCCTGTAACCAAGAGACTTCCACAGTACTTTCCAGGATTATATTATCTGATCCACCAGTGCCTTTCCACTCCCAAGGGTGAATCACAAGGTTCATATTCTTCTTAAAGTCCTATAAAGTTATCACGGGCAAATGATTAACAATTCGTCCAATGTGATGTTCAAACACGTCGTCAGAACACGATATCATAATCTTGTAACCTTTTTAATTTTCCGTGTAGTAATTAATAATAATAATTTTTATAATTTTTCACCATTTCAATTTATTTGGTCATTAATATTTATTTTTGGTTAAAAACTATAAGAATGATAATGATAATCATATATACAGAAGTATGAATTTTTATTATAATATATACAATTACTTTTTACTTTTTGAAATACATTTTTTGTAGTTTTGTATATTCCCGATTCCGACCAAATGCAATCGACTGAAAAAATAATTGGTGAGTTTGGTTTCGATATAAATTTAGATTCATAGGATATATGTATGAATAAGTTTTATTATGATCAGAAACTATTATGATATGTTACGAGTTACGTAGTTCTCGCAATATGTACATTTTTGAATGTTTACAAATAATAACGAAAAGTAAACTCAACATTTGTTCATTGTTCATTCATTGGCCTCAATTAAGTTTAAAAAATTCTATTAAATTTAATTCATGGCTGCATCACTTTGAGACGTCTGAAAACATATTTATATAAGACTTTTAAGTTGCATGTTACGTGCTTTCAGTAAATTATAGATCAAATAGAAAAAAGCATTGGCTGAAAGTGTTTTTGTTTTTGCTAATATTCAAAAGTACACGCAATTAGACAACTAAGGTCCAACCAGACATAGTGCATATAATTTCACACAGATTAGAAATTTTGAAAAATCTTAAATGCTAGTTTGAGAACTTTTTTTTAACCTTCATGGAAACGTTTAATTTGAGTTTTTAACCCATCTATGAGTAAATAAAGCTTACAATAGAGTATTCATAAATAAAAATTGTGAAAATGGTGTGAAAAATTTAATGAAACATAATCATAAATACATTAACATATAATGTTACTTTTCAAATATTAATTTTATTATAAAAAAATATTAACTATAATAACTCAAACGCAGGGTTCGTACCATGAGACACAGAAATCATAGTAAATAGTAACGAAAATCGTTGAAGGTGTCAAATTCCCGAAGTAGATTTCAAAAAACTATATGATGAGCAAAAAGTAATTATGTCATTTTGCTGAAAATATATGTTGACACTAACTCTCTATGAAATAAGACTATTATCGTTTATATAATCACTTTTTCAAACCGAATTGACAGATTCACGTCGCATTACGAAATTCGCTTTTGAAATCAGTTTTTCTGGCAATTACTTGATTTTAAATGTAAGGTGATTAAATGATCGTGAACTATTTTTTAACTATTTGTGACTGATGCATCTTTCCGGCCTTGGAAATTTATCAAGAATAAAATTAATGAGCGCAACTCCAACTCCGCAACTAGGCGTAGATTTTTGGAAAATCTTTAAATTAGCTCCAGGTCTCATTGACTCGATATCTTTATATTCTAGCGAAGTACGATTTTCAGATAATAAATAACCATTAACTGCGTTACAACAACACCAACTCGAAGCAGTGAAAGCTATGTTTCCAAATTTTGAAAAATTAGGTTTAGGTCGGACTAGTTTGATTAAACATAATATTGATGTAGGAGATGCAAAGCCTATAAAACAAAGATTTTACCCTGTGAGTCCTGCAGTAGAGAATTTAATGTTTGGTGAAATTGATCGCATGTTAAAGTTAGGTGTCATAGAACCTTCATCGAGTCCTTGGAGTTCTCCAATTCGTCTCGTCATTAAACCTGAAAAGGTGAGACTTTGCCTCGATGCTAGGAAAGTTAATAACGTTACTATGAAAGATGCCTATCCATTACATAACATAGATGGAATTTTTGACCAGATTACCCAAAGCAAATATAATATCTAAAATTGATTTAAAAGACGCATTCTGGCAGATCGAATTGACAGAAAAAGCTCGTCCTTTGACTGCATTCACTGTTCCAGGACGTCCTCTATATCAGTTTGTTGTGATGCCATTTGGTTTGTGCAACGCACCTTTCACAATGTGCAGACTTATGGATGAAATTATTCCACCTGATTTAAGACATTGTGTATGGGGATATCTGGACGATTTGATTGTCTGATAATTTTGATTCCCATTTATCTGTTCTTATTCGTATAGCAGAGCAATTTAAAAGAGCCAATCTCACGCTCAACATCAGTAAGAGTCAGTTTTGTGTCACAGAAGCTCAGAATGGAGGTATTTCGACAGATCCTTCAAAGATAGATTCAATCATTAATTGGCCAGCAAGTTCGCGGCTTTTTAGGTATATGTGGTTGGTATCGACTATTTATACATTCTTTTTCCGATATTACATTCCCAATCACAGAAGTTCTTAAATGTAAAAAGAAATTTCAATGGTCACCAGAGGCTAAGCTGCTTTCGAGAAATTAAAATCTTTACTCACAACTGCTCCAGTGCTAAGGCATCCAGATTTTTCGAAGAAGTTTTTTCTTCAATGCGATGCAAGCGACATTGGAATAGGTGCAGTTTTGGCACAAAACATCGTCGGATGACGATGAAGAACACCCTATAGCTTTCATGTCAAAGAAATTAAACACCGCACAAAGAAACTATAGCTTAACAGAGAGAGAATGTCTCGCTCACGGGTCATTCAAGTTTAGTTTGGCTTATGCGTCAAACGAATCTTTCGGGTAGATTAGCACGTTGGTTTCCCAAGCTACAAGCTACAAGCTTACAAATTTACAATTTCCCACAGAAAGGGAAAAGATAATGTTGTCCCTGATGCATTATCCAGAATATCTGACGATGAGATTTCGTCATTAGAATCTGTTGGTCCTGAGTTGATTGATTTGGAGTCCTCTGCATTTTTTGATCCGGATTATCAAAATCTGAAATCTAGAATTACTGAAAACGAAGAAAAATTCCCTGATCTTCGTATTGTCGATAAATATATTATATTCGAAAAGAGCATAGTTCAAATGTTGATGAACAAAGCAATGCGTGGAAACTTTGGGTACCAAAAAGTTTACGAACTGAAGTTATTGTCAGAGCTCACAATTGTGAAATTTCAGCTCTTGGAGGTATGGCGAAAACCATAGAGAAAATTCGAAGAAATCTTTTTTTGGCCAGGAATGGTATCTGAAGTTAGAGATTACATTCGCAATTGCGATATCTGTAAAGAAACTAAAGCTCCAAATAGTACCCTTCGTCCACCAATTGGTACACATTCAGTTTCGATACGACCTTTCCAACGCTTGTATATAGATATACTTCGTCCTTATCCTAGGAGTAAAAAAGGATACATAAGATTGCTTATTGTGCTTGACCATTTCAGCAAATATCATTGGCTATGTCCCTTGTGTAAATTTACCTCCGAAGCTATTATCGATTTTCTCTCTAACCATATTTTTACCTCTTTTGGAGTACCTGAAACTTTAATTAGTGACAACGATTCACAGTTTAAAGCCAACGACTTTAATGCCTTTTTGACCAAGTTAGGAATAAATCACATATATACGGCAATCTATTCTCATCAAAGCAATGCTTCTGAGAGAGTTAATAGATCTCTCATAGCTGCGATTCGCGTGTATATAATAAATGACCATAAAAATTGGGACCTATATTTAAATGAGATCTCGTGTGCACTCAGAAATTCCATACACCAATTCACCAAATGTACGCCATTTCAATCTTTGTTTGGTTTCCATATGACCATATAACACATGCGTCACAATACAAACTCTTAAAAGATATTTCCTTGATGGAAGAACTAAATTTTTCGTTGAGCAGAGAAGATTCTTTGGCTATCTTGCGTAAAGAGATCAAAACCAACATGCGTGAAGCGTATAATCGTTATGCTAAAAATTATAATTTGCGTTCGAGGCCCATCTCGTATAAAATTGGACAAGAAATATTTCGGCGAAACTTTTCTCTCAGCAAAGCCAGTGCTAATTTTAATGACAAGTTGAGCCCACCATTTTTAAAAGCCCGAATTCGAGCAAAAATTGGAAATAATTATTATGAACTAGAAAACCTTCAAGGAAAACCAGTAGGTACATATCATGCTAAAGACATAAGACCATAACAGATTCCAGCTAACATTTCAACTATGAGTTATAATGTTATCTGGTTTTGTAATGTACGGTTTCAATCAAAGTCACATATCAGAAGAAAAACAATAAAAAATTTTAGTCCGAAAAATTTTTTGACCCACTGTTACATTTATTCTGTTTGCTTCACTGTAACATTCGTCCAAAACAGAAGTACACAAACGAAATCAATCGGTTCGATTTTGTCGCATCTTTATCCGGATCTTTATAATTGGCTAAAAGTAACATCATAACAGTAACATAAATACTATTCGAAGGCACTTTGTGCATCCATTGATTTTGTGTACTTTTTTGGAAACGGAAAAATTTCCAATTCCGACTGCTGCAGCAGTCCTGTGAAAAGCCGATCATACACCAATTTTCTTCATTCTACCAGAACATCTTACGATTGCCAACATCTAATGACCATCATCAGCATATTCATCGAGCAGAAAGTCTGCTAGAAAAATCGGCATTAAAAAGGACGCAAAGAGAGGATTTCGCAAACAAATTTGAGATAAATACAAAAACCCAAAAGAGAGACAAAAAAATTGCCAAGTTTTTTGTGAAAAATCTTTTTTTTTTTAGGAAAAAAATAAAATAAAAAATTTTTAATTTAAATTTTTTTCAAAAAAAAATGATAAAAATTATATATATTTTGCTCTTTAAATTTTAAAAAGTTATAATATTGCACATCTTTCTCAATATATAAAATTATATCTACAAATTTGAGATATCTGAAAGAATAAATAATTAAAATCGCATAAAAGTGGTAAAAATCAGTAAAAAGTTTATAGATATTGCACGGCCTAAGATAAATATATAAAATATTTAATTCTAAAAAAAAAAAGTGTTTAAACTAGATTAATTCAAATATTTTCTTATAAATAATATTGCACATCTCCCATTTTTTTTTGGATAAAATTGATTATGATTTTAATCCAGAAAAAACAAACCAATCTTCAGCAGCAGAGAAAGACCTTTCGACGCAGCAGATAAAATTTTGGTAAAAATCTAAAAGAACATACGTAAGTGAAAATTTTTCTTTATTCACTTAAAATAAATTGATCATGATAACTTAAACTTAAACTTTTGGGTTGAGGTTTGTTCAAGTCTCTTCTGACGTCTGCTTTCGTTTTCAGAGACTTGAGATTCATAGTTCAAATTCTTATTCAAAAGAGGAAAAAATGTAGTTTTAAGTTTAAACGAAAAAAAGAAAAAAGAAAGATCATGCAATTGTTTCTGTATTTAAATGTTTGAATTAAAAATCAGTTCTGAACAATTTCAAGGAAATTGTTAAAATTTTTATACTTTCTTTTTTAAAAGACTTATTTTATCCTGTTTAAATAATTTGAAACCAAAAAAATAATAAAAAAAAACAAACTTATATCATATTAATACTATTTCTTTGATTGTGCATTGCAACAGATCCCTTCGCGAAAATATCTATATTCTTTTTTTATGATTCAGTCAATTAAACCAAAAAATGAACTAAACAAAAAAATAAAAAAAAACATACTAAACATAAAATAATTATAATAATTATAATTAATAATTAAAAATGTATGTACTTAGATAAATATTTAAATAGATACATAAATAACTTAAAAAAAAAAATTATCATTATGAAACGAATTTATATAGAAATAAATATCATAAAACATCTTCTTAAATTTTTTTTGATCAAAACATCAAATTCAAAATTTTGTTAAATTCTTGATTTCTTAAGACAATTTTTGTATTAAAATTTAAAATCCATGGAAGCATTGAATTCCCTCATAAAAGAACCCTGTATAATATTAAGATGAGTAAATAAAATTTATATTTTCTTTGAACAATTTAAAAAAAAAAATGAATTACTGATTTAGTAATTTTTGAGGTCTAAGGTAGAAGGTCAAGGATTTTTGGGAGTTTTGTATCAATTTAATTTCGCCAACAAAACTCAAGGACATTTCCATCTGTGTCCTGCATTGTCTTTAGTCGTCGTTGGTTGCACATAAAACCATAGATTGGTTAGTTGATCATGTGTTTTTTTGTTTTTATTTTTTCTAGCACGTGATTATTAATTGTGCACGAGGTTCGCGGATAGTGCAAAGACCCCCCCTATTTCTCCCGAATGACTAGCAAAGGCAAACCAGCACGTGCGCCCGCTTTCTCGTGATCCAAACCGAGAAGAGAATCCATCCGATTTCCACCTGTGTTAGAGTACCGAAAGTGAGATACTTTCATCTCTACGATTCTTCTTCACTATGTTTATCTATCTGTTTATCTATATTTTCTTGTCAACGGAGAAATTATACACAGATACCTAAACCAGAATCCTGTACGTTACAATCCTCCTTCGACATATATTCACGCACCCGGGGATAGAAACCATACACCGGAACCAACCGAATGTGGGTTGAACAGATCTCACATGGAAGGAGAACCATTTGATATAGCAGTGTCCTGTAACCAAGAGACTTCCACAGTACTTTCCAGGATTATATTATCTGATCCACCAGTGCCTTTCCACTCCCAAGGGTGAATCACAAGGTTCATATTCTTCTTAAAGTCCTATAAAGTTATCACGGGCAAATGATTAACAATTCGTCCAATGTGATGTTCAAACACGTCGTCAGAACACGATATCATAATCTTGTAACCTTTTTAATTTTCCGTGTAGTAATTAATAATAATAATTTTTATAATTTTTCACCATTTCAATTTATTTGGTCATTAATATTTATTTTTGGTTAAAAACTATAAGAATGATAATGATAATCATATATACAGAAGTATGAATTTTTATTATAATATATACAATTACTTTTTACTTTTTGAAATACATTTTTTGTAGTTTTGTATATTCCCGATTCCGACCAAATGCAATCGACTGAAAAAATAATTGGTGAGTTTGGTTTCGATATAAATTTAGATTCATAGGATATATGTATGAATAAGTTTTATTATGATCAGAAACTATTATGATATGTTACGAGTTACGTAGTTCTCGCAATATATACATTTTTGAATGTTTACAAATAATAACGAAAAGTAAACTCAACATTTGTTCATTCATTGGCCTCAATTAAGTTTAAAAAATTCTATTAAATTTAATTCATGGCTGCATCACTTTGAGACGTCTGAAAACATATTTATATAAGACTTTTAAGTTTCATGTTACGTGCTTTCAGTAAATTATAGATCAAATAGAAAAAAGCATTGGCTGAAAGTGTTTTTGTTTTTGCTAATATTCAAAAGTACACGCAATTAGACAACTAAGGTCCAACCAGACATAGATTAGAAATTTTGAAAAATCTTAAATGCTAGTTTGAGAACTTTTTTTTAACCTTCATGGAAACGTTTAATTTGAGTTTTTAACCCATCTATGAGTAAATAAAGCTTACAATAGAGTATTCATAAATAAAAATTGTGAAAATGGTGTGAAAAATTTAATGAAACATAATCATAAATACATTAACATATAATGTTACTTTTCAAATATTAATTTTATTATAAAAAAATATTAACTATAATAACTCAAACGCAGGGTTCGTACCATGAGACACAGAAATCATAGTAAATAGTAACGAAAATCGTTGAAGGTGTCAAATTCCCGAAGTAGATTTCAAAAAACTATATGATGAGCAAAAAGTAATTATGTCATTTTGCTGAAAATATATGTTGACACTAACTCTCTATGAAATAAGACTATTATCGTTTATATAATCACTTTTTCAAACCGAATTGACAGATTCACGTCGCATTACGAAATTCGCTTTTGAAATCAGTTTTTCTGGCAATTACTTGATTTTAAATGTAAGGTGATTAAATGAT
Source organism: Coelopa frigida (assembly GCA_017309665.1). Lineage (NCBI taxonomy): Eukaryota > Metazoa > Arthropoda > Insecta > Diptera > Coelopidae > Coelopa > Coelopa frigida. The sequence continues at coordinate 47,325 of JAFDUT010000130.1, read as the reverse complement.
CGTGAACTATTTTTTAACTATTTGTGACTGTTGCATCTTTCCGGCCTTGGAAATTTATCAAGAATAAAATTAATAAGCGCAACTCCAACTCCGCAACTAGGCGTAGATTTTTGGAAAATCTTTAAATTAGCTCCAGGTCTCATTGACTCGATATCTTTAGATTCTAGCGAAGTACAATTTTCAGATAATAAATAACCATTAACTGCGTTACAACAACACCAACGCGAAGCAGTGAAAGCTATGTTTCCAAATTTTGAAAAATTAGGTTTAGGTCGGACTAGTTTGATTAAACATAATACTGATGTAGGAGATGCAAAGCCTATAAAACAAAGATTTTACCCTGTGAGTCCTGCAGTAGCGAATTTAATGTTTGGTGAAATTGATCGCATGTTAAAGTTAGGTGTCATAGAACCTTCATCGAGTCCTTGGAGTTCTCCAATTCGTCTCGTCATTAAACCTGAAAAGGTGAGACTTTGCCACGATGCTAGGAAAGTGAATAACGTTACTAAGAAAGATGCCTATCCATTACATAACATAGATGGAATTTGACCAGATTACCCAAAGCAAATATAATATCTAAAATTTATTTAAAAGACGCATTCTGGCAGATCGAATTGACAGAAAAAGCTCGTCCTTTGACTGCATTCACTGTTCCAGGACGTCCTCTATATCAGTTTGTTGTGATGCCATTTGGTTTGTGCAACGCACCTTTCACAATGTGCAGACTTATGGATGAAATTATTCCACCTGATTTAAGACATTGTGTATGGGGATATCTGGACGATTTGATTGTCTGATAATTTTGATTCCCATTTTTCTGTTCTTATTCGTGTAGCAGAGCAATTTAAAAGAGCCAATCTCACGCTCAACATCAGTAAGAGTCAGTTTTGTGTCACAGAAGCACAGAATGGAGGTATTTTGACTGATCCTTCAAAGATAGATTCAATCATTAATTGGCCAGCAAGTTCGCGGCTTTTTAGGTATATGTGGTTGGTATCGACGATTTATACATTCTTTTTCCGATATTACATTCCCAATCACAGAAGTTCTTAAATGTAAAAAGAAATTTCAATGGTCACCAGAGGCTTAAGCTGCTTTCGAGAAATTAAAATCTTTACTCACAACTGCTCCAGTGCTAAGACATCCAGATTTTTCGAAGAAGTTTTTTCTTCAATGCGATGCAAGCGACATTGGAATAGGTGCAGTTTTGGCACAAAACATCGTCGGATGACGATGAAGAACACCCTATAGCTTTCATGTCAAAGAAATTAAACACCGCACAAAGAAACTATAGCTTAACAGAGAGAGAATGTCTCGCTCACGGGTCATTCAAGTTTAGTTTGGCTTATGCATCAAACGAATCTTTCGGGTAGATTAGCACGTTGGTTTCCCAAGCTACAAGCTACAAGCTTACAAATTTACAATTTCCCACAGAAAGGGAAAAGATAATGTTGTCCCTGATGCATTATCCAGAATATCTGACGATGAGATTTCGTCATTAGAATCTGTTGGTCCTGAGTTTGATTGATTTGGAGTCCTCTGCATTTTTTGATCCGGATTATCAAAATCTGAAATCTAGAATTACTGAAAACGAAGAAAAATTCCCTGATCTTCGTATTGTCGATAAATATATTTATATTCGAAAAGAGCATAGTTCAAATGTTGATGAACAAAGCAATGCGTGGAAACTTTGGGTACCAAAAAGTTTACGAACTGAAGTTATTGTCAGAGCTCACAATTGTGAAATTTCAGCTCTTGGAGGTATGGCGAAAACCATAGAGAAAATTCGAAGAAATCTTTTTTTGGCCAGGAATGGTATCTGAAGTTAGAGATTACATTCGCAATTGCGATATCTGTAAAGAAACTAAAGCTCCAAATAGTACCCTTCGTCCACCAATTGGTACACATTCAGTTTCGATACGACCTTTCCAACGCTTGTATATAGATATACTTCGTCCTTATCCTAGGAGTAAAAAAGGATACATAAGATTGCTTATTGTGCTTGACCATTTCAGCAAATATCATTGGCTATGTCCCTTGTGTAAATTTACCTCCGAAGCTATTATCGATTTTCTCTCTAACCATATTTTTACCTCTTTTGGAGTGCCTGAAACTTTAATTAGTGACAACGATTCACAGTTTAAAGCCAACGACTTTAATGCCTTTTTGACCAAGTTAGGAATAAATCACATATATACGGCAATCTATTCTCATCAAAGCAATGCTTCTGAGAGAGTTAATAGATCTCTCATAGCTGCGATTCGCGTGTATATAAAAAATGACCATAAAAATTGGGACCTATATTTAAATGAGATCTCGTGTGCACTCAAAAATTCCATACACCAATCCACCAAATGTACGCCATTTCAATCTTTGTTTGGTTTCCATATGACCATATAACACATGCGTCACAATACATACTCTTAAAAGATATTTCCTTGATGGAAGAACTAAATTTTTCGTTGAGCAGAGAAGATTCTTTGGCTATCTTGCGTAAAGAGATCAAAACCAACATGCGTGAAGCGTATAATCGTTATGCTAAAAATTATAATTTGCGTTCAAGGCCCATCTCGTATAAAATTGGACAAGAAATATTTCGGCGAAACTTTTCTCTCAGCAAAGCCAGTGCTAATTTTAATGACAAGTTGAGCCCACCATTTTTAAAAGCCCGAATTCGAGCAAAAATTGGAAATAATTATTATGAACTAGAAAACCTTCAAGGAAAACCAGTAGGTACATATCTAGTGACGTTCCAATACCGGTGTGTAGTCGATGCGAATAGTCAAAAACAAAATTTCAACTAAAAATCGGTGCGAAAAGAAGTAATCGGAATTAAAAGTCGGTATAATCGTACTCGTACTCATTTCACATATACGTACATATACACACGAAAACCTGCACTTTAAGCGCCTCTAGAAACTAAAAGCTAGAAACACATTATGTTTTTAACTAACAGTTAACAGTAAAATTTTATATTCAATCAAATATTATGTAGATAGTTTTATTTATTTATTTTGTTTGATCCATTCAAAAGTCTAGGAAATCAGCTCAACCTATTGTTAGTGTTTGAATTTTTGTAATGCATTTTTGTATTAAAATTATAAATAAATAAAAAATTTCAATATATTGTCAATTTAGTCGGTACCGTCAAAATATTTGTAACAATTAGTCAACTATGAGTTATAATGTTATCTGGTTTTGTAATGTACGGTTTCAATCAAAGTCACATATCAGAAGAAAAACAATAAAAAATTTTAGTCCGAAAAATTTTTTGACCCACTGTTACATTTATTCTGTTTGCTTCACTGTAACATTCGTCCAAAACAGAAGTACACAAACGAAATCAATCGGTTCGATTTTGTCGCATCTTTATCCGGATCTTTATAATTGGCTAAAAGTAACATCATAACAGTAACATAAATACTATTCGAAGGCACTTTGTGCATCCATTGATTTTGTGTACTTTTTTGGAAACGGAAAAATTTCCAATTCCGACTGCTGCAGCAGTCCTGTGAAAAGCCGATCATACACCAATTTTCTTCATTCTACCAGAACATCTTACGATTGCCAACATCTAATGACCATCATCAGCATATTCATCGAGCAGAAAGTCTGCTAGAAAAATCGGCGTTAAAAAGGACGCAAAGAGAGGATTTCGCAAACAAATTTGAGATAAATACAAAAACCCAAAAGAGAGACAAAAAAATTGCCAAGTTTTTTGTGAAAAATCTTTTTTTTTTTTAGGAAAAAAATAAAATAAAAAATTTTTAATTTAACTTTTTTTCAAAAAAAAAAAGATAAAAATTAGATATATTTTGCTCTTTAAATTTTAAAAAGTTATAATATTGCACATCTTTCTCAATATATAAAATTATATCTACAAATTTGAGATATCTGAAAGAATAAATAATTAAAAATCGCATAAAAGTGGTAAAAATCAGTAAAAAGTTTATAGATATTGCACGGCCTAAGATAAATATATAAAATATTTAATTCTAAAAAAAATAACTAAATACTCTAAACAAAAAAAAAAAACCTTAAAAGAATAAAAAAAGTGTTTAACCTAGATTAATTCAAATATTTTCTTATAAATAATATTGCACATCTCCCATATCATAATCAATTTTAATCCAAAAAAAACAAACCAAATCTTCAGCAGCAGAGAAAGACCTTTCGACGCAGCAGATAAAATTTTGGTAAAAATCTAAAAGAACATACGTAAGTGAAAATTTTTCTTTATTCACTTAAAATAAATTGATCATGATAACTTAAACTTAAACTTTTGGGTTGAGGTTTGTTCAAGTCTCTTCTGACGTCTGCTTTCGTTTTCAGAGACTTGAGATTCATAGTTCAAATTCTTATTCAAAAGAGGAAAAAATTTAGTTTTAAGTTTAAACGAAAAAAAGAAAAAAGAAAGATCATGCAATTGTTTCTGTATTTAAATGTTTGAATTAAAAATCAGTTCTGAACAATTTCAAGGAAATTGTTAAAATTTTAATACTTTCTTTTTTAAAAGACTTATTTTATCCTGTTTAAATAATTTGAAACCAAAAAAATAATAAAAAAAAACAAACTTATATCATATTAATACTATTTCTTTGATTGTGCATTGCAACAGATCCCTTCGCGAAAATATCTATATTCTTTTTTTATGATTCAGTCAATTAAACCAAAAAATGAACTAAACAAAAAAATAAAAAAAAAACATACTAAACATAAAATAATTATAATTAATAATTAAAAATGTATGTACTTAGATAAATATTTAAATAGATACATAAATAACTTAAAAAAAAAAATTATCATTATGAAACGAATTTACATAGAAATAAATATCATAAAACATCTTCTTAAATTTTTTTTGATCAAAACATCAAATTCAAAATTTTGTTAAATTCTTGATTTCTTAAGACAATTTTTGTATTAAAATTTAAAATCCATGGAAGCATTGAATTCCCTCATAAAAGAAGCCTGCATAATATTAAGATGAGTAAATAAAATTTATATTTTCTTTGAACAATTTAAAAAAAAAAATGAATTACTGATTTAGTCATTTTTGAGGTCTAAGGTAGAAGGTCAAGGATTTTTGGGAGTTTTGTATCAATTTAATTTCGCCAACAAAACTCAAGGATGGGCGGGTATTGAAAACGGCGAAGGACATTTCCATCTGTGTCCTGCATTGTCTTTAGTCGTCGTTGGTTGCACATAAAACCATAGATTGGTTAGTTGATCCTGTGTTTTTTTGTTTTTATTTTTTCTAGCACGTGATTATTAATTGTGCACGAGGTTCGCGGATAGTGCAAAGACCCCCCTATTTCTCCCGAATGACTAGCAAAGGCAAACCAGCACGTGCGCCCGCTTTCTCGTGATCCAAACCGAGAAGAGAATCCATCCGATTTCCACCTGTGTTAGAGTACCGAAAGTGAGATACTTTCATCTCTACGATTCTTCTTCACTATGTTTATCTATCTGTTTATCTATATTTCCTTGTCAACGGAGAAATTATACACAGATACCTAAACCAGAATCCTGTACGTTACAATCCTCCTTCGACATACATTCACGCACCCGGGGATAGAAACCATACACCGGAACCAACTGAATGTGGGTTGAACAGATCTCACATGGAAGGAGAACCATTTGATATAGCAGTGTCCTGTAACCAAGAGACTTCCACAGTACTTTCCAGGATTATATTATCTGATCCACCAGTGCCTTTCCACTCCCAAGGGTGAATCACAAGGTTCATATTCTTCTTAAAGTCCTATAAAGTTATCACGGGCAAATGATTAACAATTCGTCCAATGTGATGTTCAAACACGTCGTCAGAACACGATATCATAATCTTGTAACCTTTTCAATTTTCCGTGTAGTAATTAATAATAATAATTTTTATAATTTTTCACCATTTCAATTTATTTGGTCATTAATGTTTATTTTTGGTTAAAAACTATAAGAATGATAATGATAATCATATATACAGAAGTATTAATTTTTATTATAATATATACAATTACTTTTTACTTTTTGAAATACATTTTTTGTAGTTTTGTATATTCCCGATTCCGACCAAATGCAATCGACTGAAAAAATGATTGGTGAGTTTGGTTTCGATATAAATGTAGATTCATAGGATATATATATGAATAAGTTTTATTATGATCAGAAACTATTATGATATGTTACGAGTTACGTAGTTCTCGCAATATGTACATTTTGGAATGTTTACAAATAATAACGAAAAGTAAACTCAACATTTGTTCATTCATTGGCCTCAATTAAGTTTAAAAAATTCTTTTAAATTTAATTCATGGCTGCATCACTTTGAGACGTCTGAAAACATATTTATATAAGACTTTTAAGTTTCATGTTACGTGCTTTCAGTAAATTATAGATCAAATAGAAAAAAGCATTGGCTGAAAGTGTTTTTGTTTTTGCTAATATTCAAAAGTACACGCAATTAGACAACTAAGGTCCAACCAGACATAGTGCATATAATTTCACACAGATTAGAAATTTTGAAAAATCTTAAATGCTAGTTTGAGAACTTTTTTTTAACCTTCATGGAAACGTTTAATTTGAGTTTTTAACCCATCTATGAGTAAATAAAGCTTACAATAGAGTATTCATAAATAAAAATTGTGAAAATGGTGTGAAAAATTTAATGAAACATAATCATAAATACATTAACATATAATGTTACTTTTCAAATATTAATTTTATTATAAAAAAATATTAACTATAATAACTCAAACGCAGGGTTCGTACCATGAGACACAGAAATCATAGTATATAATAACGAAAATCGTTGAAGGTGTCAAATTCCCGAAGTAGATTTCAAAAAACTATATGATGAGCAAAAAGTAATTATGTCATTTTGCTGAAAATATATGTTGACACTAACTCTCTATGAAATAAGACTATTATCGTTTATATAATCACTTTTTCAAACCGAATTGACAGATTCACGTCGCATTACGAAATTCGCTTTTGAAATCAGTTTTTCTGGCAATTACTTGATTTTAAATGTAAGGTGATTAAATGATCGTGAACTATTTTTTAACTATTTGTGACTGTTGCATCTTTCCGGCCTTGGAAATTTAACAAGAATAAAATTAATGAGCGCAACTCCAACTCCGCAACTAGGCGTAGATTTTTGGAAAATCTTTAAATTAGCTCCAGGTCTCATTGACTCGATATCTTTATATTCTAGCGAAGTACAATTTTCAGATAATAAATAACCATTAACTGCGTTACAACAACACCAACTCGAAGCAGTGAATGCTATGTTTCCAAATTTTGAAAAATTAGGTTTAGGTCGGACTAGTTTGATTAAACATAATACTGATATAGGAGATGCAAAGCCTATAAAACAAAGATTTTACCCTGTGAGTCCTGCAGTAGAGAATTTAATGTTTGGTGAAATTGATCGCATGTTAAAGATAGGTGTCATAGAACCTTCATCGAGTCCTTGGAGTTCTCCAATTCGTCTCGTCATTAAATCTGAAAAGGTGAGACTTTGCCTCGATGCTAGGAAAGTGAATAACGTTACTAAGAAAGATGCCTATCCATTACATAACATAGATGGAATTTGACCAGATTACCCAAAGCAAATATAATATCTAAAATTGATTTAAAAGACGCATTCTGGCAGATCGAATTGACAGAAAAAGCTCGTCCTTTGACTGCATTCACTGTTCCAGGACGTCCTTTATATCAGTTTGTTGTGATGCCATTTGGTTTGTGCAACGCACCTTTCACAATGTGCAGACTTATGGATGAAATTATTCCACCTGATTTAAGACATTGTGTATGGGGATATCTGGACGATTTGATTGTCTGATAATTTTGATTCCCATTTATCTGTTCTTATTCGTGTAGCAGAGCAATTTAAAAGAGCCAATCTCACGCTCAACATCAGTAAGAGTCAGTTTTGTGTCACAGAAGCTCAGAATGGAGGTATTTCGACAGATCCTTCGAAGATAGATTCAATCATTAATTGGCCAGTTCCAAAGAATCTAAAGCAAGTTCGCGGCTTTTTAGGTATATGTGGTTGGTATCGACGATTTATACATTCTTTTTCCGATATTACATTCCCTATCACAGAAGTTCTTAAATGTAAAAAGAAATTTCAATGGTCACCAGAGGCTCAAGCTGCTTTCGAGAAATTAAAATCTTTACTCACAACTGCTCCAGTGCTAAGGCATCCAGATTTTTCGAAGAAGTTTTTTCTTCAATGCGATGCAAGCGACATTGGAATAGGTGCAGTTTTGGCACAAAACATCGTCGGATGACGATGAAGAACACCCTATAGCTTTCATGTCAAAGAAATTAAACACCGCACAAAGAAACTATAGCTTAACAGAGAGAGAATGTCTCGCTCACGGGTCATTCAAGTTTAGTTTGGCTTATGCGTCAAACGAATCTTTCGGGTAGATTAGCACGTTGGTTTCCCAAGCTACAAGCTTACAAATTTACAATTTCCCACAGAAAGGGAAAAGATAATGTTGTCCCTGATGCATTATCCAGAATATCTGACGATGAGATTTCGTCATTAGAATCTGTTGGTCCTGAGATTGATTGATTTGGAGTCCTCTGCATTTTTTGATCCGGATTATCAAAATCTGAAATCTAGAATTACTGAAAACGAAGAAAAATGCCCTGATCTTCGTATTGTCGATAAATATATTTATATTCGAAAAGAGCATAGTTCAAATGTTGATGAACAAAGCAATGCGTGGAAACTTTGGGTACCAAAAAGTTTACGAACTGAAGTTATTGTCAGAGCTCACAATTGTGAAATTTCAGCTCTTGGAGGTATGGCGAAAACCATAGAGAAAATTCGAAGAAATCTTTTTTTGGCCAGGAATGGTATCTGAAGTTAGAGATTACATTCGCAATTGCGATATCTGTAAAGAAACTAAAGCTCCAAATAGTACCCTTCGTCCACCAATTGGTACACATTCAGTTTCGATACGACCTTTCCAACGCTTGTATATAGATATACTTCGTCCTTATCCTAGGAGTAAAAAAGGATACATAAGATTGCTTATTGTGCTTGACCATTTCAGCAAATATCATTGGCTATGTCCCTTGTGTAAATTTACCTCCGAAGCTATTATCGATTTTCTCTCTAACCATATTTTTACCTCTTTTGGAGTGCCTGAAACTTTAATTAGTGACAACGATTCACAGTTTAAAGCCAACGACTTTAATGCCTTTTTGACCAAGTTAGGAATAAATCACATATATACGGCAATCTATTCTCATCAAAGCAATGCTTCTGAGAGAGTTAATAGATCTCTCATAGCTGCGATTCGCGTGTATATAAAAAATGACCATAAAAATTGGGACCTATATTTAAATGAGATCTCGTGTGCACTCAGAAATTCCATACACCAATCCACCAAATGTACGCCATTTCAATCTTTGTTTGGTTTCCATATGACCATATAACACATGCGTCACAATACAAACTCTTAAAAGATATTTCCTTGATGGAAGAACTAAATTTTTCGTTGAGCAGAGAAGATTCTTTGGCTATCTTGCGTAAAGAGATCAAAACCAACATGCGTGAAGCGTATGCTAAAAATTATAATTTGCGTTCGAGGCCCATCTCGTATAAAATTGGACAAGAAATATTTTGGCGAAACTTTTCTCTCAGCTAAGCCAGTGCTAATTTTAATGACAAGTTAAGCCCACCATTTTTAAAAGCCCGAATTCGAGCAAAAATTGGAAATAATTATTATGAACTAGAAAACCTTCAAGGAAAACCAGTAGGTACATATCATGCTAAAGACATAAGACCATAACAGATTCCAGCTAACATTTCAACTATGAGTTATAATGTTATCTGGTTTTGTAATGTACGGTTTCAATCAAAGTCACATATCAGAAGAAAAATAATAAAAAATTTTAGTCCGAAAAATTTTTTGACCCACTGTTACATTTATTCTGTTTGCTTCACTGTAACATTCGTCCAAAACAGAAGTACACAAACAAAATCAATCGGTTCGATTTTGTCGCATCTTTATCCGGATCTTTATAATTGGCTAAAAGTAACATCATAACAGTAACATAAATACTATTCGAAGGCACTTTGTGCATCCATTGATTTTGTGTACTTTTTTGGAAACGGAAAAATTTCCAATTCCGACTGCTGCAGCAGTCCTGTGAAAAGCCGATCATACACCAATTTTCTTCATTCTACCAGAACATCTTACGATTGCCAACATCTAATGACCATCATCAGCATATTCATCGAGCAGAAAGTCTGCTAGAAAAATCGGCATTAAAAAGGACGCAAAGAGAGGATTTCGCAAACAAATTTGAGATAAATACAAAAACCCAAAAGAGAGACAAAAAAATTGCCAAGTTTTTTGTGAAAAATCTTTTTTTTTTTTAGGAAAAAAATAAAATAAAAAATTTTTAATTTAAAATTTTTTCAAAAAAAAAGATAAAAATTATATATATTTTGCTCTTTAAATTCTAAAAAGTTATAATATTGCACATCTTTCTCAATATATAAAATTATATCTAAAAATTTGAGATATCTGAAAGAATAAATAATTAAAAATCGCATAAAAGTGGTAAAAATCAGTAAAAAGTTTATAGATATTGCACGGCCTAAGATAAATATATAAAATATTTAATTCTAAAAAAAAAAAAGTGTTTAAACTAGATTAATTCAAATATTTTCTTATAAATAATATTGCACATCTCCCATTTTTTTTTGGATTAAAATTGATTATGATTTTAATCCAGAAAAAACAAACCAAATCTTCAGCAGCAGAGAAAGACCTTTCGACGCAGCAGATAAAATTTTGGTAAAAATCTAAAAGAACATACGTAAGTGAAAATTTTTCTTTATTCACTTAAAATAAATTGATCATGATAACTTAAACTTAAACTTTTGGGTTGAGGTTTGTTCAAGTCTCTTCTGACGTCTGCTTTCGTTTTCAGAGACTTGAGATTCATAGTTCAAATTCTTATTCAAAAGAGGAAAAAATGTAGTTTTAAGTTTAAACGAAAAAAAGAAAAAAGAAAGATCATGCAATTGTTTCTGTATTTAAATGTTTGAATTAAAAATCAGTTCTGAACAATTTCAAGGAAATTGTTAAAATTTTAATACTTTCTTTTTTAAAAGACTTATTTTATCCTGTTTAAATAATTTGAAACCAAAAAAATAATAAAAAAAAACAAACTTATATCATATTAATACTATTTCTTTGATTGTGCATTGCAACAGATCCCTTCGCGAAAATATCTATATTCTTTTTTTATGATTCAGTCAATTAAACCAAAAAATGAACTAAACAAAAAAATAAAAAAAAAACATACTAAACATAAAATAATTATAATTAATAATTAAAAATGTATGTACTTAGATAAATATTTAAATAGATACATAAATAACTTAAAAAAAAAAATTATCATTATGAAACGAATTTACATAGAAATAAATATCATAAAACATCTTCTTAAATTTTTTTTGATCAAAACATCAAATTCAAAATTTTGTTAAATTCTTGATTTCTTAAGACAATTTTTGTATTAAAATTTAAAATCCATGGAAGCATTGAATTCCCTCATAAAAGAAGCCTGCATAATATTAAGATGAGTAAATAAAATTTATATTTTCTTTGAACAATTTAAAAAAAAAAATTAATTACTGATTTAGTCATTTTTGAGGTCTAAGGTAGAAGGTCAAGGATTTTTGGGAGTTTTGTATCAATTTAATTTCGCCAACAAAACTCAAGGATGGGCGGGTATTGAAAACGGCGAAGGACATTTCCATCTGTGTCCTGCATTGTCTTTAGTCGTCGTTGGTTGCACATAAAACCATAGATTGGTTAGTTGATCCTGTGTTTTTTTGTTTTTATTTTTTTCTAGCACGTGATTATTAATTGTGCACGAGGTTCGCGGATAGTGCAAAGACCCCCCTATTTCTCCCGAATGACTAGCAAAGGCAAACCAGCACGTGCGCCCGCTTTCTCGTGATCCAAACCGAGAAGAGAATCCATCCGATTTCCACCTGTGTTAGAGTACCGAAAGTGAGATACTTTCATCTCTACGATTCTTCTTCACTATGTTTATCTATCTGTTTATCTATATTTCCTTGTCAACGGAGAAATTATACACAGATACCTAAACCAGAATCCTGTACGTTACAATCCTCCTTCGACATACATTCACGCACCCGGGGATAGAAACCATACACCGGAACCAACCGAATGTGGGTTGAACAGATCTCACATGGAAGGAGAACCATTTGATATAGCAGTGTCCTGTAACCAAGAGACTTCCACAGTACTTTCCAGGATTATATTATCTGATCCACCAGTGCCTTTCCACTCCCAAGGGTGAATCACAAGGTTCATATTCTTCTTAAAGTCCTATAAAGTTATCACGGGCAAATGATTAACAATTCGTCCAATGTGATGTTCAAACACGTCGTCAGAACACGATATCATAATCTTGTAACCTTTTCAATTTTCCGTGTAGTAATTAATAATAATAATTTTTATAATTTTTCACCATTTCAATTTATTTGGTCATTAATGTTTATTTTTGGTTAAAAACTATAAGAATGATAATGATAATCATATATACAGAAGTATTAATTTTTATTATAATATATACAATTACTTTTTACTTTTTGAAATACATTTTTTGTAGTTTTGTATATTCCCGATTCCGACCAAATGCAATCGACTGAAAAAATGATTGGTGAGTTTGGTTTCGATATAAATGTAGATTCATAGGATATATATATGAATAAGTTTTATTATGATCAGAAACTATTATGATATGTTACGAGTTACGTAGTTCTCGCAATATGTACATTTTGGAATGTTTACAAATAATAACGAAAAGTAAACTCAACATTTGTTCATTCATTGGCCTCAATTAAGTTTAAAAAATTCTTTTAAATTTAATTCATGGCTGCATCACTTTGAGACGTCTGAAAACATATTTATATAAGACTTTTAAGTTTCATGTTACGTGCTTTCAGTAAATTATAGATCAAATAGAAAAAAGCATTGGCTGAAAGTGTTTTTGTTTTTGCTAATATTCAAAAGTACACGCAATTAGACAACTAAGGTCCAACCAGACATAGTGCATATAATTTCACACAGATTAGAAATTTTGAAAAATCTTAAATGCTAGTTTGAGAACTTTTTTTTAACCTTCATGGAAACGTTTAATTTGAGTTTTTAACCCATCTATGAGTAAATAAAGCTTACAATAGAGTATTCATAAATAAAAATTGTGAAAATGGTGTGAAAAATTTAATGAAACATAATCATAAATACATTAACATATAATGTTACTTTTCAAATATTAATTTTATTATAAAAAAATATTAACTATAATAACTCAAACGCAGGGTTCGTACCATGAGACACAGAAATCATAGTATATAATAACGAAAATCGTTGAAGGTGTCAAATTCCCGAAGTAGATTTCAAAAAACTATATGATGAGCAAAAAGTAATTATGTCATTTTGCTGAAAATATATGTTGACACTAACTCTCTATGAAATAAGACTATTATCGTTTATATAATCACTTTTTCAAACCGAATTGACAGATTCACGTCGCATTACGAAATTCGCTTTTGAAATCAGTTTTTCTGGCAATTACTTGATTTTAAATGTAAGGTGATTAAATGATCGTGAACTATTTTTTAACTATTTGTGACTGTTGCATCTTTCCGGCCTTGGAAATTTAACAAGAATAAAATTAATGAGCGCAACTCCAACTCCGCAACTAGGCGTAGATTTTTGGAAAATCTTTAAATTAGCTCCAGGTCTCATTGACTCGATATCTTTATATTCTAGCGAAGTACAATTTTCAGATAATAAATAACCATTAACTGCGTTACAACAACACCAACTCGAAGCAGTGAATGCTATGTTTCCAAATTTTGAAAAATTAGGTTTAGGTCGGACTAGTTTGATTAAACATAATACTGATATAGGAGATGCAAAGCCTATAAAACAAAGATTTTACCCTGTGAGTCCTGCAGTAGAGAATTTAATGTTTGGTGAAATTGATCGCATGTTAAAGATAGGTGTCATAGAACCTTCATCGAGTCCTTGGAGTTCTCCAATTCGTCTCGTCATTAAATCTGAAAAGGTGAGACTTTGCCTCGATGCTAGGAAAGTGAATAACGTTACTAAGAAAGATGCCTATCCATTACATAACATAGATGGAATTTGACCAGATTACCCAAAGCAAATATAATATCTAAAATTGATTTAAAAGACGCATTCTGGCAGATCGAATTGACAGAAAAAGCTCGTCCTTTGACTGCATTCACTGTTCCAGGACGTCCTTTATATCAGTTTGTTGTGATGCCATTTGGTTTGTGCAACGCACCTTTCACAATGTGCAGACTTATGGATGAAATTATTCCACCTGATTTAAGACATTGTGTATGGGGATATCTGGACGATTTGATTGTCTGATAATTTTGATTCCCATTTATCTGTTCTTATTCGTGTAGCAGAGCAATTTAAAAGAGCCAATCTCACGCTCAACATCAGTAAGAGTCAGTTTTGTGTCACAGAAGCTCAGAATGGAGGTATTTCGACAGATCCTTCGAAGATAGATTCAATCATTAATTGGCCAGTTCCAAAGAATCTAAGCAAGTTCGCGGCTTTTTAGGTATATGTGGTTGGTATCGACGATTTATACATTCTTTTTCCGATATTACATTCCCTATCACAGAAGTTCTTAAATGTAAAAAGAAATTTCAATGGTCACCAGAGGCTCAAGCTGCTTTCGAGAAATTAAAATCTTTACTCACAACTGCTCCAGTGCTAAGGCATCCAGATTTTTCGAAGAAGTTTTTTCTTCAATGCGATGCAAGCGACATTGGAATAGGTGCAGTTTTGGCACAAAACATCGTCGGATGACGATGAAGAACACCCTATAGCTTTCATGTCAAAGAAATTAAACACCGCACAAAGAAACTATAGCTTAACAGAGAGAGAATGTCTCGCTCACGGGTCATTCAAGTTTAGTTTGGCTTATGCGTCAAACGAATCTTTCGGGTAGATTAGCACGTTGGTTTCCCAAGCTACAAGCTTACAAATTTACAATTTCCCACAGAAAGGGAAAAGATAATGTTGTCCCTGATGCATTATCCAGAATATCTGACGATGAGATTTCGTCATTAGAATCTGTTGGTCCTGAGATTGATTGATTTGGAGTCCTCTGCATTTTTTGATCCGGATTATCAAAATCTGAAATCTAGAATTACTGAAAACGAAGAAAAATGCCCTGATCTTCGTATTGTCGATAAATATATTTATATTCGAAAAGAGCATAGTTCAAATGTTGATGAACAAAGCAATGCGTGGAAACTTTGGGTACCAAAAAGTTTACGAACTGAAGTTATTGTCAGAGCTCACAATTGTGAAATTTCAGCTCTTGGAGGTATGGCGAAAACCATAGAGAAAATTCGAAGAAATCTTTTTTTGGCCAGGAATGGTATCTGAAGTTAGAGATTACATTCGCAATTGCGATATCTGTAAAGAAACTAAAGCTCCAAATAGTACCCTTCGTCCACCAATTGGTACACATTCAGTTTCGATACGACCTTTCCAACGCTTGTATATAGATATACTTCGTCCTTATCCTAGGAGTAAAAAAGGATACATAAGATTGCTTATTGTGCTTGACCATTTCAGCAAATATCATTGGCTATGTCCCTTGTGTAAATTTACCTCCGAAGCTATTATCGATTTTCTCTCTAACCATATTTTTACCTCTTTTGGAGTGCCTGAAACTTTAATTAGTGACAACGATTCACAGTTTAAAGCCAACGACTTTAATGCCTTTTTGACCAAGTTAGGAATAAATCACATATATACGGCAATCTATTCTCATCAAAGCAATGCTTCTGAGAGAGTTAATAGATCTCTCATAGCTGCGATTCGCGTGTATATAAAAAATGACCATAAAAATTGGGACCTATATTTAAATGAGATCTCGTGTGCACTCAGAAATTCCATACACCAATCCACCAAATGTACGCCATTTCAATCTTTGTTTGGTTTCCATATGACCATATAACACATGCGTCACAATACAAACTCTTAAAAGATATTTCCTTGATGGAAGAACTAAATTTTTCGTTGAGCAGAGAAGATTCTTTGGCTATCTTGCGTAAAGAGATCAAAACCAACATGCGTGAAGCGTATGCTAAAAATTATAATTTGCGTTCGAGGCCCATCTCGTATAAAATTGGACAAGAAATATTTTGGCGAAACTTTTCTCTCAGCTAAGCCAGTGCTAATTTTAATGACAAGTTAAGCCCACCATTTTTAAAAGCCCGAATTCGAGCAAAAATTGGAAATAATTATTATGAACTAGAAAACCTTCAAGGAAAACCAGTAGGTACATATCATGCTAAAGACATAAGACCATAACAGATTCCAGCTAACATTTCAACTATGAGTTATAATGTTATCTGGTTTTGTAATGTACGGTTTCAATCAAAGTCACATATCAGAAGAAAAATAATAAAAAATTTTAGTCCGAAAAATTTTTTGACCCACTGTTACATTTATTCTGTTTGCTTCACTGTAACATTCGTCCAAAACAGAAGTACACAAACAAAATCAATCGGTTCGATTTTGTCGCATCTTTATCCGGATCTTTATAATTGGCTAAAAGTAACATCATAACAGTAACATAAATACTATTCGAAGGCACTTTGTGCATCCATTGATTTTGTGTACTTTTTTGGAAACGGAAAAATTTCCAATTCCGACTGCTGCAGCAGTCCTGTGAAAAGCCGATCATACACCAATTTTCTTCATTCTACCAGAACATCTTACGATTGCCAACATCTAATGACCATCATCAGCATATTCATCGAGCAGAAAGTCTGCTAGAAAAATCGGCATTAAAAAGGACGCAAAGAGAGGATTTCGCAAACAAATTTGAGATAAATACAAAAACCCAAAAGAGAGACAAAAAAATTGCCAAGTTTTTTGTGAAAAATCTTTTTTTTTTTTAGGAAAAAAATAAAATAAAAAATTTTTAATTTAAAATTTTTTCAAAAAAAAAGATAAAAATTATATATATTTTGCTCTTTAAATTCTAAAAAGTTATAATATTGCACATCTTTCTCAATATATAAAATTATATCTAAAAATTTGAGATATCTGAAAGAATAAATAATTAAAAATCGCATAAAAGTGGTAAAAATCAGTAAAAAGTTTATAGATATTGCACGGCCTAAGATAAATATATAAAATATTTAATTCTAAAAAAAAAAAAGTGTTTAAACTAGATTAATTCAAATATTTTCTTATAAATAATATTGCACATCTCCCATTTTTTTTTGGATTAAAATTGATTATGATTTTAATCCAGAAAAAACAAACCAAATCTTCAGCAGCAGAGAAAGACCTTTCGACGCAGCAGATAAAATTTTGGTAAAAATCTAAAAGAACATACGTAAGTGAAAATTTTTCTTTATTCACTTAAAATAAATTGATCATGATAACTTAAACTTAAACTTTTGGGTTGAGGTTTGTTCAAGTCTCTTCTGACGTCTGCTTTCGTTTTCAGAGACTTGAGATTCATAGTTCAAATTCTTATTCAAAAGAGGAAAAAATGTAGTTTTAAGTTTAAACGAAAAAAAGAAAAAAGAAAGATCATGCAATTGTTTCTGTATTTAAATGTTTGAATTAAAAATCAGTTCTGAACAATTTCAAGGAAATTGTTAAAATTTTAATACTTTCTTTTTTAAAAGACTTATTTTATCCTGTTTAAATAATTTGAAACCAAAAAAATAATAAAAAAAAACAAACTTATATCATATTAATACTATTTCTTTGATTGTGCATTGCAACAGATCCCTTCGCGAAAATATCTATATTCTTTTTTTATGATTCAGTCAATTAAACCAAAAAATGAACTAAACAAAAAAATAAAAAAAAAACATACTAAACATAAAATAATTATAATTAATAATTAAAAATGTATGTACTTAGATAAATATTTAAATAGATACATAAATAACTTAAAAAAAAAAATTATCATTATGAAACGAATTTACATAGAAATAAATATCATAAAACATCTTCTTAAATTTTTTTTGATCAAAACATCAAATTCAAAATTTTGTTAAATTCTTGATTTCTTAAGACAATTTTTGTATTAAAATTTAAAATCCATGGAAGCATTGAATTCCCTCATAAAAGAAGCCTGCATAATATTAAGATGAGTAAATAAAATTTATATTTTCTTTGAACAATTTAAAAAAAAAAATGAATTACTGATTTAGTCATTTTTGAGGTCTAAGGTAGAAGGTCAAGGATTTTTGGGAGTTTTGTATCAATTTAATTTCGCCAACAAAACTCAAGGATGGGCGGGTATTGAAAACGGCGAAGGACATTTCCATCTGTGTCCTGCATTGTCTTTAGTCGTCGTTGGTTGCACATAAAACCATAGATTGGTTAGTTGATCCTGTGTTTTTTTGTTTTTATTTTTTCTAGCACGTGATTATTAATTGTGCACGAGGTTCGCGGATAGTGCAAAGACCCCCCTATTTCTCCCGAATGACTAGCAAAGGCAAACCAGCACGTGCGCCCGCTTTCTCGTGATCCAAACCGAGAAGAGAATCCATCCGATTTCCACCTGTGTTAGAGTACCGAAAGTGAGATACTTTCATCTCTACGATTCTTCTTCACTATGTTTATCTATCTGTTTATCTATATTTCCTTGTCAACGGAGAAATTATACACAGATACCTAAACCAGAATCCTGTACGTTACAATCCTCCTTCGACATACATTCACGCACCCGGGGATAGAAACCATACACCGGAACCAACCGAATGTGGGTTGAACAGATCTCACATGGAAGGAGAACCATTTGATATAGCAGTGTCCTGTAACCAAGAGACTTCCACAGTACTTTCCAGGATTATATTATCTGATCCACCAGTGCCTTTCCACTCCCAAGGGTGAATCACAAGGTTCATATTCTTCTTAAAGTCCTATAAAGTTATCACGGGCAAATGATTAACAATTCGTCCAATGTGATGTTCAAACACGTCGTCAGAACACGATATCATAATCTTGTAACCTTTTTAATTTTCCGTGTAGTAATTAATAATAATAATTTTTATAATTTTTCACCATTTCAATTTATTTGGTCATTAATATTTATTTTTGGTTAAAAACTATAAGAATGATAATGATAATCATATATACAGAAGTATGAATTTTTATTATAATATATACAATTACTTTTTACTTTTTGAAATACATTTTTTGTAGTTTTGTATATTCCCGATTCCGACCAAATGCAATCGACTGAAAAAATGATTGGTGAGTTTGGTTTCGATATAAATGTAGATTCATAGGATATATATATGAATAAGTTTTATTATGATCAGAAACTATTATGATATGTTACGAGTTACGTAGTTCTCGCAATATGTACATTTTGGAATGTTTACAAATAATAACGAAAAGTAAACTCAACATTTGTTCATTCATTGGCCTCAATTAAGTTTAAAAAATTCTTTTAAATTTAATTCATGGCTGCATCACTTTGAGACGTCTGAAAACATATTTATATAAGACTTTTAAGTTTCATGTTACGTGCTTTCAGTAAATTATAGATCAAATAGAAAAAAGCATTGGCTGAAAGTGTTTTTGTTTTTGCTAATATTCAAAAGTACACGCAATTAGACAACTAAGGTCCAACCAGACATAGTGCATATAATTTCACACAGATTAGAAATTTTGAAAAATCTTAAATGCTAGTTTGAGAACTTTTTTTTAACCTTCATGGAAACGTTTAATTTGAGTTTTTAACCCATCTATGAGTAAATAAAGCTTACAATAGAGTATTCATAAATAAAAATTGTGAAAATGGTGTGAAAAATTTAATGAAACATAATCATAAATACATTAACATATAATGTTACTTTTCAAATATTAATTTTATTATAAAAAAATATTAACTATAATAACTCAAACGCAGGGTTCGTACCATGAGACACAGAAATCATAGTAAATAGTAACGAAAATCGTTGAAGGTGTCAAATTCCCGAAGTAGATTTCAAAAAACTATATGATGAGCAAAAAGTAATTATGTCATTTTGCTGAAAATATATGTTGACACTAACTCTCTATGAAATAAGACTATTATCGTTTATATAATCACTTTTGCAAACCGAATTGACAGATTCACGTCGCATTACGAAATTCGCTTTTGAAATCAGTTTTTCTGGCAATTACTTGATTTTAAATGTAAGGTGATTAAATGATCGTGAACTATTTTTTAACTATTTGTGACTGTTGCATCTTTCCGGCCTTGGAAATTTATCAAGAATAAAATTAATGAGCGCAACTCCAACTCCGCAACTAGGCGTAGATTTTTGGAAAATCTTTAAATTAGCTCCAGGTCTCATTGACTCGATATCCTTAGATTCTAGCGAAGTACAATCTTCAGATAATAAATATCCATTAACTGCGTTACAACAACACCAACTCGAAGCAGTGAATGCTATGTTTCCAAATTTTGAAAAATTAGGTTTAGGTCGGACTAGTTTGATTAAACATAATACTGATGTAGGAGATGCAAAGCCTATAAAACAAAGATTTTACCCTGTGAGTCCTGCAGTAGAGAATTTAATGTTTGGTGAAATTGATCGCATGTTAAAGTTAGGTGTCATAGAACCTTCATCGAGTCCTTGGAGTTCTCCAATTCGTCTCGTCATTAAACCTGAAAAGGTGAGACTTTGCCTCGATGCTAGGAAAGTGAATAACGTTACTAAGAAAGATGCCTATCCATTACATAACATAGATGGAATTTGACCAGATTACCCAAAGCAAATATAATATCTAAAATTTATTTAAAAGACGCATTCTGGCAGATCGAATTGACAGAAAAAGCTCGTCCTTTGACTGCATTCACTGTTCCAGGACGTCCTCTATATCAGTTTGTTGTGATGCCATTTGGTTTGTGCAACGCACCTTTCACAATGTGCAGACTTATGGATGAAATTATTCCACCTGATTTAAGACATTGTGAATGTCATATGAATATCTGGACGATTTGATTGTCTGATAATTTTGATTCCCATTTATCTGTTCTTATTCGTGTAGCAGAGCAATTTAAAAGAGCTAATCTTACGCTCAACATCAGTAAGAGTCAGTTTTGTGTCACAGAAGCACAGAATGGAGGTATTTCGACTGATCCTTCAAAGATAGATTCAATCATTAATTGGCCAGTTCCAAAGAATCTAAAGCAAGTTCGCGGCGTTTTAGGTATATGTGGTTGGTATCGACGATTTATACATTCTTTTTCCGATATTACATTCCCAATCACAGAAGTTCTTAAATGTAAAAAGAAATTTCAATGGGCTCAAGCTGCTTTCGAGAAATTAAAATCTTTACTCTCAACTGCTCCAGTGCTAAGGCATCCAGATTTTTCGAAGAAGTATTTTCTTCAATGCGATGCAAGCGGATGACGATGAAGAACACCCTATAGCTTTCATGTCAAAGAAATTAAACACCGCACAAAGAAACTATAGCTTAACAGAGAGAGAATGTCTCGCTCACGGGTCATTCAAGTTTAGTTTGGCTTATGCGTCAAACGAATCTTTCGGGTAGATTAGCACGTTGGTTTCCCAAGCTACAAGCTACAAGCTTACAAATTTACATTTTCCCACAGAAAGGGAAAAGATAATGTTGTCCCTGATGCATTATCCAGAATATCTGACGATGAGATTTCGTCATTAGAATCTGTTGGTCCTGAGATTGATTGATTTGGAGTCCTCTGCATTTTTTGATCCGGATTATCAAAATCTGAAATCTAGAATTACTGAAAACGAAGAAAAATTCCCTGATCTTCGTATTGTCGATAAATATATTTATATTCGAAAAGAGCATAGTTCAAATGTTGATGAACAAAACAATGCGTGGAAACTTTGGGTACCAAAAAGTTTACGAACTGAAGTTATTGTCAGAGCTCACAATTGTGAAATTTCAGCTCATGGAGGTATGGCGAAAACCATAGAGAAAATTCGAAGAAATCTTTTTTTGGCCAGGAATGGTATCTGAAGTTAGAGATTACATTCGAATTGCGATATCTGTAAAGAAACTAAAGCTCCAAATAGTACCCTTCGTCCACCAATTGGTACACATTCAGTTTCCATACGACCTTTCCAACGCTTGTATATAGATATACTTCGTCCCTATCCTAGGAGTAAAAAAGGATACATAAGATTGCTTATTGTGCTTGACCATTTCAGCAAATATCATTGGCTATGTCCCTTGTGTAAATTTACCTCCGAAGCTATTATCGATTTTCTCTTTAACCATATTTTTACCTCTTTTGGATTGCCTGAAACTTTAATTAGTGACAACGATTCACAGTTTAAAGCCAACGACTTTAATGCCTTTTTGACCAAGTTAGGAATAAATCACATATATACGGCAATCTATTCTCCTCAAAGCAATGCTTCTGAGAGAGTTAATAGATCTCTCATAGCTGCGATTCGCGTGTATATAAAAAATGACCATAAAAATTGGGACCTATATTTAAATGAGATCTCGTGTGCACTCAGAAATTCCATACACCAATCCACCAAATGCACGCCATTTCAATCATTGTTTGGTTTCCATATGACCATATAACACATGCGTCACAATACAAACTCTTAAAAGATATTTCCTTGATGGAAGAACTAAATTTTTCGTTGACCAGAGAAGATTCTTTGGCTATCTTGCGTAAAGAGATCAAAACCAACATGCGTGAAGCGTATAATCGTTATGCTAAAAATTATAATTTGCGTTCGAGGCCCATCTCGTATAAAATTGGACAAGAAATATTTCGGCGAAACTTTTCTCTCAGCAAAGCCAGTGCTAATTTTAATGACAAGTTGAGCCCACCATTTTTAAAAGCCCGAATTCGAGCAAAAATTGGAAATAATTATTATGAACTAGAAAACCTGCTAAAGACATAAGACCATAACAGATTCCAGCTAACATTTCAACTATGAGTTATAATGTTATCTGGTTTTGTAATGTACGGTTTCGATCAAAGTCACATATCAGAAGAAAAACAATAAAAAATTTTGGTCCGAAACATTTTTTGGCCCACTGTTACATTTATTCTGTTTGCTTCACTGTAACATTCGTCCAAAACAGAGGTACACAAACGAAATCAATCGGTTCGATTTTGTCGCATCTTTATCCGGATCTTTATAATTGGCTAAAAGTAACATCCGAATAAATACTATTCGAAGGCACTTTGTGCATCCATTGATTTTGTGTATTTTTTTTATAAACGGAAAAATTTCCAATTCCGACTGCTGCAGCTCCTGTGAAAAGCCGATCATACAAAATTTGAGATATCTGAAAGAATAAATAATTAAAAATCGCAAAAAAGTGGTAAAAATCAGTAAAAAGTTTATAATATTATATTACACGGCCTGAGATAAATAAATAAAATACTAAATTCTAAAAAAAATAACTAAATACTCTAAACAAAAAAAAACCCAAAAGAATAAAAAAAGTGTTTAACCTAGATTAATTCAAATATTTTCTTATAAATAATATTGCACATATCCCATATCATAATCAATTTTAATTCAGAAAAAAAACCAAATCTTCAGCAGCAGAGAAAGGCCTTTCGACGCAGCAGATACAATTTTGGTAAAAATCTAAACATACGTAAGTGAAAATTTTTCTTTATTCACTTAAAATAAATTGATTATGATAACTTAAACTTTTGGGTTGAGGTTTGTTCGAAGTCTCTTCTGACGTCTGCTTTCGTTTTCGTAGAGAGAACTCCGTGCGAATCAGAGACTTGAGATTCATAGATCATATTATTATTCAAAAGAGGAAAAAATTTAGTTTTATGTTTAAACGAAAAAAAGAAAAAAGAAAGATCATGAAATTTTTCTGTATTTAAATGTTTGAATTAAAAATCAATTCTGAACAATTTCAAAGAAATTGTTAAAATATTTATACTTTTTTTTAAAAAAGACTAATTTTATCCTGTTTAAATGATTTGAAACCAAAAAAATAATAAAAAAAACAAACTTTTATCATATTAATACTATTTCTTTGATTGTGCATTGCAACAGATCCCTTCGCGAAAATATCTATATTCTTTTTTTATGATTCAGTCAATTAAACCAAAAAATGAACTAAACAAAAAAATAAAAAAAAACATACTTAACATAAAATAATTATAATAATTATAATTAATAATTAAAAATGTATCCTTAAAAATACTTAGATAAATATTTAAATAGATACAAAAATTATCATTATGAAACGAATTCAGACATAAATATCATAAAACATTTTCTTCAATTTGTTTTGATCAAAACATCAAATTCAAAATTTTGTTAAATTCTTGATTTCTCAAGACAATTATTTTGTCAAATTATTTTTCTATTAAAATTTAAAATCCTTGGAAGCATTGAATTCCCTCATAAAAGAATCCTGCATAATATTAAGATGAGTAAATAAAATTTATATTTTCATTGAACAATTTAACAAAAAAATGAATTACTGATTTAGTCATTTTTGAGGTCTAAGGTAGAAGGTCAAGAACTTTTGGGAGTTTTGTATCAATTTAATTTCGCCAACAAACTCAAGGATGGGCGGGTATTGAAAACGGCGAAGGACATTTCCATCTGTGTCCTGCATTGTCTTTAGTCGTCGTTGGTTGAACATAAAACGATAGATTGGTTAGTTGATCCTGTGTTTTTTTGTTTTTATTTTTTCTAGCACGTGATTATTAATTATGCACGAGGTTCGCAGATAGTGCAAAGACCCCCCCTATTTCTCCCGAATGACTAGCAAAGGCAAACCAGCACGTGCGCCCGCTTTCTCGCGATCCAAACCGAGAAGAGAATCCATCCGATTTCCACCTGTCTTAGACTACCGAATGTGAGAAACTTTCATCTCTACGATTCTTCTTCACTATGTTTATCTATCTGTTTATCTATATTTCCTTGTCAACGGAGATATTATACACAGCTACCTAAACCAGAATCCTGTACGTTACAATCCTCCTTCGACATACATTCACGCACCCGGGGATAGAAACCATACACCGGAACCAACCGAATGTGGGTTGAACAGATCTCACATGGAAGGAGAACTATTTGATATAGCAGTGTCCTGTAACCAAGAGACTTCCACAGTACTTTCCAGGTTTATATTATCTGATCCACCAGTGCCTTTCCACTCCCAAGGGTGAATCAGAAGGTTCATATATTTCTTAAAGTCCTATAAAGTCATCACGGGCAAACGATTAACAATTCGTCCAATGTGATGTTCAAACACGTCGTCAGAACACGATATCATAATCTTGTTACCTTTTCAATTTTCCGTGTAGTAATTAATAATAATAATTTTTATAATTTTTCACCATTTCAATTTATTTGGTCATTAATGTTTATTTTTGGTTAAAAACTATAAGAATGATAATGATAATCATATATACAGAAGTATGAATTTTTATTATAATATATACAATTACTTTTTACTTTTTGCAATACATTTTTTGTAGTTTTGTATATTCCCGATTCCGACCAAATGCAATCGACTGAAAAAATGATTGGTGAGTTTGGTTTCGATATAAATGTAGATTCATAGGATATATATATGAATAAGTTTTATTATGATCAGAAACTATTATGATATGTTACGAGTTACGTAGTTCTCGCAATATGTACACTTTGGAATGTTTACAAATAATAACGAAAAGTAAACTCAACATTTGTTCATTGTTCATTCATTGGCCTCAATTAAGTTTAAAAAATTCTATTAAATTTAATTCATGGCTGCATCACTTTGAGACGTCTGAAAACATATTTATATAAGACTTTTAAGATTCATGTTACGTGCTTTCAGTAAATTATAGATCAAATAGAAAAAAGCATTGGCTGAAAGTGTTTTTGTTTTTGCTAATATTCAAAAGTACACGCAATTAGACAACTAAGGTCCAACCAGACATAGTGCATATAATTTCACACAGATTAGAAATTTTGAAAAATCTTAAATGCTAGTTTGAGAACTTTTTTTTAACCTTCATGGAAATGTTTAATTTGAGTTTTTAACCCATCTATGAGTAAATAAAGCTTACAATAGAGTATTCATAAATAAAAATTGTGAAAATGATGTGAAAAATTTAATGAAACATAATCATAAATACATTAACATATAATGTTACTTTTCAAATATTAATTTTATTATAAAAAAATATTAACTATAATAACTCAAACGCAGGGTTCGTACCATGAGACACAGAAATCATAGTAAATAGTAACGAAAATCGTTGAAGGTGTCAAATTCCCGAAGTAGATTTCAAAAAACTATATGATGAGCAAAAAGTAATTATGTCATTTTGCTGAAAATATATGTTGACACTAACTCTCTATGAAATAAGACTATTATCGTTTATATAATCACTTTTCAAACCGAATTGACAGATTCACGTCGCATTACGAAATTCGCTTTTGAAATCAGTTTTTCTGGCAATTACTTGATTTTAAATGTAAGGTGATAAAATGATCGTGAACTATTTTTTAACTATTTGTGACTGTTGCATCTTTCCGGCCTTGGAAATTTATCAAGAATAAAATTAATGAGCGCAACTCCAACTCCGCAACTAGGCGTAGATTTTTGGAAAATCTTTAAATTAGCTCCAGGTCTCATTGACTCGATATCCTTAGATTCTAGCGAAGTACAATCTTCAGATAATAAATATCCATTAACTGCGTTACAACAACACCAACTCGAAGCAGTGAATGCTATGTTTCCAAATTTTGAAAAATTAGGTTTAGGTCGGACTAGTTTGATTAAACATAATACTGATGTAGGAGATGCAAAGCCTATAAAACAAAGATTTTACCCTGTGAGTCCTGCAGTAGAGAATTTAATGTTTGGTGAAATTGATCGCATGTTAAAGTTAGGTGTCATAGAACCTTCATCGAGTCCTTGGAGTTCTCCAATTCGTCTCGTCATTAAACCTGAAAAGGTGAGACTTTGCCTCGATGTTAGGAAAGTGAATAACGTTACTAAGAAAGATGCCTATCCATTACATAACATAGATGGAATTTGACCAGATTACCCAAAGCAAATATAATATCTAAAATTGATTTAAAAGACGCATTCTGGCAGATCGAATTGACAGAAAAAGCTCGTCCTTTGACTGCATTCACTGTTCCAGGACGTCCTCTATATCAGTTTGTTGTGATGCCATTTGGTTTGTGCAACGCACCTTTCACAATGTGCAGACTTATGGATGAAATTATTCCACCTGATTTAAGACATTGTGTATGGGGATATCTGGACGATTTGATTGTCTGATAAATTTGATTCCCATTTATCTGTTCTTATTCGTGTAGCAGAGCAATTTAAAAGAGCCAATCTCACGCTCAACATCAGTAAGAGTCAGTTTTGTGTCACAGAAGCACAGAATGGAGGTATTTCGACTGATCCTTCAAAGATAGATTCAATCATTAATTGGCCAGTTCCAAAGAATCTAAAGCAAGTTCGCGGCTTTTTAGGTATATTTGGTTGGTATCGACGATTTATACATTCTTTTTCCGATATTACATTCCCAATCACAGAAATTCTTAAATGTAAAAAGAAATTTCAATGGTCACCAGAGGCTCAAGCTGCTTTCGAGAAATTAAAATCTTTACTCACAACTGCTCCAGTGCTAAGGCATCCAGATTTTTCGAAGAAGTTTTTTCTTCAATGCGATGCAAGCGACATTGGAATAGGTGCAGTTTTGGCACAAAACATCGTCGGATGACGATGAAGAACACCCTATAGCTTTCATGTCAAAGAAATTAAACACCGCACAAAGAAACTATAGCTTAACAGAGAGAGAATGTCTCGCTCACGGGTCATTCAAGTTTAGTTTGGCTTATGCGTCAAACGAATCTTTCGGGTAGATTAGCACGTTGGTTTCCCAAGCTACAAGCTACAAGCTTACAAATTTACAATTTCCCACAGAAAGGGAAAAGATAATGTTGTCCCTGATGCATTATCCAGAATATCTGACGATGAGATTTCGTCATTAGAATCTGTTGGTCCTGAGATTGATTGATTTGGAGTCCTCTGCATTTTTTGATCCGGATTATCAAAATCTGAAATCTAGAATTACTGAAAACGAAGAAAAATTCCCTGATCTTCGTATTGTCGATAAATATATTTATATTCGAAAAGAGCATAGTTCAAATGTTGATGAACAAAACAATGCGTGGAAACTTTGGGTACCAAAAAGTTTACGAAGTGAAGTTATTGTCAGAGCTCACAATTGTGAAATTTCAGCTCATGGAGGTATGGCGAAAACCATAGAGAAAATTCGAAGAAATCTTTTTTTGGCCAGGAATGGTATCTGAAGTTAGAGATTACATTCGAATTGCGATATCTGTAAAGAAACTAAAGCTCCAAATAGTACCCTTCGTCCACCAATTGGTACACATTCAGTTTCCATACGACCTTTCCAACGCTTGTATATAGATATACTTCGTCCTTATCCTAGGAGTAAAAAAGGATACATAAGATTGCTTATTGTGCTTGACCATTTCAGCAAATATCATTGGCTATGTCCCTTGTGTAAATTTACCTCCGAAGCTATTATCGATTTTCTCTCTAACCATATTTTTTTGCCTTTTTGACCAAGTTAGGAATAAATCACATATATACGGCAATCTATTCTCCTCAAAGCAATGCTTCTGAGAGAGTTAATAGATCTCTCATAGCTGCGATTCGCGTGTATATAAAAAATGACCATAAAAAT
Organism: Coelopa frigida; assembly: GCA_017309665.1. Taxonomy (NCBI): domain Eukaryota; kingdom Metazoa; phylum Arthropoda; class Insecta; order Diptera; family Coelopidae; genus Coelopa; species Coelopa frigida. The sequence continues at coordinate 18,507 of JAFDUT010000130.1, read as the reverse complement.
TGGGACCTATATTTAAATGAGATCTCGTGTGCACTCAAAAATTCCATACACCAATCCACCAAATGTACGCCATTTCAATCTTTGTTTGGTTTCCATATGACCATATAACACATGCGTCACAATACAAACTCTTAAAAGATATTTCCTTGATGGAAGAACTAAATTTTTCGTTGAGCAGAGAAGATTCTTTGGCTATCTTGCGTAAAGAGATCAAAACCAACATGCGTGAAGCGTATAATCGTTATGCTAAAAATTATAATTTGCGTTCGAGGCCCATCTCGTATAAAATTGGACAAGAAATATTTCGGCGAAACTTTTCTCTCAGCAAAGCCAGTGCTAATTTTAATGACAAGTTGAGCCCACCATTTTTAAAAGCCTGAATTCGAGCAAAAATTGGTAATAATTATTATGAACTAGAAAACCTGCTAAAGATATAAGACCATAACAGATTCCAGCTAACATTTCAACTATGAGTTATAATGTTATCTGGTTTTGTAATGTACGGTTTCGATCAAAGTCACATATCAGAAGAAAAACAATAAAAAATTTTGGTCCGAAACATTTTTTGGCCCACTGTTACATTTATTCTGTTTGCTTCACTGTAACATTCGTCCAAAACAGAGGTACACAAACGAAATCAATCGGTTCGATTTTGTCGCATCTTTATCCGGATCTTTATAATTGGCTAAAAGTAACATCCGAATAAATACTATTCGAAGGCACTTTGTGCATCCATTGATTTTGTGTATTTTTTTTATAAACGGAAAAATTTCCAATTCCGACTGCTGCAGCTCCTGTGAAAAGCCGATCATACACGAAATTTAAAAATTTCCATGTGTTAATTTTTCATCGCAAACAAATTTGAGATAAATACAAAAACTCTTAAAACCAAAAGAGAGACAAAAAAATTGCCAAGTTTTCTGTGAAAAATCCTTTTTTTTTCTAAAAATTTGAGATATCTGAAAGAATAAATAATTAAAAATCGCAAAAAAGCGGTAAAAATCAGTAAAAAGTTTATAATATTATATTACACGGCCTGAGATAAATAAATAAAATACTAAATTCTAAAAAAAATAACTAAATACTCTAAACAAAAAAAAAAACCCAAAAGAATAAAAAAAGTGTTTAACCTAGATTAATTCAAATATTTTCTTATAAATAATATTGCACATATCCCATATCATAATCAATTTTAATCCAGAAAAAAAAACCAAATCTTCAGCAGCAGAGAAAGGCCTTTCGACGCAGCAGATAAAATTTTGGTAAAAATCTAAACATACGTAAGTGCAAATTTTTCTTTATTCACTTAAAATAAATTGATTATGATAACTTAAACTTTTGGGTTGAGGTTTGTTCGAAGTCTCTTCTGACGTCTGCTTTCGTTTTCGTAGAGAGAACTCCGTGCGAATCAGAGACTTGAGATTCATAGATCATATTATTATTCAAAAGAGGAAAAAATGTAGTTTTATGTTTAAACGAAAAAAAGAAAAAAGAAAGATCATGCAATTTTTCTGTATTTAAATGTTTGAATTAAAAATCAGTTCTGAACAATTTCAAAGAAATTGTTAAAATATTTATACTTTTTTTTAAAAAAAGACTAATTTTATCCTGTTTAAATGATTTGAAACCAAAAAAATAATAAAAAAACAAACTTATATCATATTAATACTATTTCTTTGATTGTGCATTGCAACAGATCCCTTCGCGAAAATATCTATATTCTTTTTTTATGATTCAGTCAATTAAACCAAAAAATGAACTAAACCAAAAAATAAAAAAAAACATACTTAACATAAAATAATTATAATAATTATAATTAATAATTAAAAATGTATCCTTAAAAATACTTAGATAAATATTTAAATAGATACAAAAATTATCATTATGAAACGAATTTAGACATAAATATCATAAAACATTTTCTTCAATTTGTTTTGATCAAAACATCAAATTCAAAATTTTGTTAAATTCTTGATTTCTCAAGACAATTATTTTGTCATATTATTTTTGTATTAAAATTTAAAATCCTTGGAAGCAATGAATTCCCTCATAAAAGAATCCTGCATAATATTAAGATGAGTAAATAAAATTTATGTTTTCATTGAACAATTTAACAAAAAAATGAATTACTGATTTAGTCATTTTTGAGGTCTAAGGTAGAAGGTCAAGAACTTTTGGGAGTTTTGTATCAATTTAATTTCGCCAACAAAACTCAAGGATGGGCGGGTATTGAAAACGGCGAAGGACATTTCCATCTGTGTCCTGCATTGTCTTTAGTCGTCGTTGGTTGAACATAAAACGATAGATTGGTTAGTTGATCCTGTGTTTTTTTGTTTTTATTTTTTCTAGCACGTGATTATTAATTATGCACGAGGTTCGCAGATAGTGCAAAGACCCCCCCTATTTCTCCCGAATGACTAGCAAAGGCAAACCAGCACGTGCGCCCGCTTTCTCGCGATCCAAACCGAGAAGAGAATCCATCCGATTTCCACCTGTGTTAGAGTACCGAAAGTGAGATACTTTCATCTCTACGATTCTTCTTCACTATGTTTATCTATCTGTTTATCTATATTTCCTTGTCAACGGAGATATTATACACAGCTACCTAAACCAGAATCCTGTACGTTACAATCCTCCTTCGACATACATTCACGCACCCGGGGATAGAAACCATACACCGGAACCAACCGAATGTGGGTTGAACAGATCTCACATGGAAGGAGAACTATTTGATATAGCAGTGTCCTATAACCAAGAGACTTCCACAGTACTTTCCAGGATTATATTATCTGATCCACTAGTGCCTTTCCACTCCCAAGGGTGAATCAGAAGGTTCATATATTTCATAAAGTCCTATAAAGTCATCACGGGCAAACGATTAACAATTCGTCCAATGTGATGTTCAAACACGTCGTCAGAACACGATATCATAATCTTGTTACCTTTTCAATTTTCCGTGTAGTAATTAATAATAATAATTTTTATAATTTTTCACCATTTCAATTTATTTGGTCATTAATGTTTATTTTTGGTTAAAAACTATAAGAATGATAATGATAATCATATATACAGAAGTATTAATTTTTATTATAATATATACAATTACTTTTTACTTTTTGAAATACATTTTTTGTAGTTTTGTATATTCCCGATTCCGACCAAATGCAATCGACTGAAAAAATGATTGGTGAGTTTGGTTTCGATATAAATGTAGATTCATAGGATATATATATGAATAAGTTTTATTATGATCAGAAACTATTATGATATGTTACGAGTTACGTAGTTCTCGCAATATGTACATTTTGGAATGTTTACAAATAATAACGAAAAGTAAACTCAACATTTATTCATTCATTGGCCTCAATTAAGTTTAAAAAATTCTTTTAAATTTAATTCATGGCTGCATCACTTTGAGACGTCTGAAAACATATTTATATAAGACTTTTAAGTTTCATGTTACGTACTTTCAGTACATTATAGATCAAATAGAAAAAAGCATTGGCTGAAAGTGTTTTTGTTTTTGCTAATATTCAAAAGTACACGCAATTAGACAACTAAGGTCCAGCCAGACATAGTGCATATAATTTCACACAGATTAGAAATTTCGAAAAATCTTAAATGATAGTTTGAGAACTTTTTTTAACTATAATAACTCAAACGCAGGGTTCGTACCATGAGACACAGAAATCATAGTAAATAGTAACGAAAATCGTTGAAGGTGTCAAATTCCCGAAGTAGATTTCAAAAAACTATATGATGAGCAAAAAGTAATTATGTCATTTTGCTGAAAATATATGTTGACACTAACTCTCTATGAAATAAGACTATTATCGTTTATATAATCACTTTTGCAAACCGAATTGACAGATTCACGTCGCATTACGAAATTCGCTTTTGAAATCAGTTTTTCTGGCAATTACTTGATTTTAAATGTAAGGTGATTAAATGATCGTGAACTATTTTTTATTTATTTATTAAATTTATCAAGAATAAAATTAATGAGCGCAACTCCAACTCCGCAACTAGGCGTAGATTTTTGGAAAATCTTTAAATTAGCTCCAGGTCTCATTGACTCGATATCCTTAGATTCTAGCGAAGTACAATCTTCAGATAATAAATATCCATTAACTGCGTTACAACAACACCAACTCGAAACAGTGAATGCTATGTTTCCAAATTTTGAAAAATTAGGTTTAGGTCGGACTAGTTTGATTAAACATAATACTGATGTAGGAGATGCAAAGCCTATAAAACAAAGATTTTACCCTGTGAGTCCTGCAGTAGAGAATTTAATGTTTGGTGAAATTGATCGCATGTTAAAGTTAGGTGTCATAGAACCTTCATCGAGTCCTTGGAGTTCTCCAATTCGTCTCGTCATTAAACCTGAAAAGGTGAGACTTTGCCTCGATGCTAGGAAAGTGAATAACGTTACTAAGAAAGATGCCTATCCATTACATAACATAGATGGAATTTGACCAGATTACCCAAAGCAAATACAATATCTAAAATTGATTTAAAAGACGCATTCTGGCAGATCGAATTGACAGAAAAAGCTCGTCCTTTGACTGCATTCATTGTTCCAGGACGTCCTCTATATCAGTTTGTTGTGATGCCATTTGGTTTGTGCAACGCACCTTTCACAATGTGCAGACTTATGGATGAAATTATTCCACCTGATTTAAGACATTGTGTAAGGGGATATCTGGACGATTTGATTGTGGTGTCTGATAATTTTGATTCCCATTTATCTGTTCTTATTCGTATAGCAGAGCAATTTAAAAGAGCCAATCTCACGCTCAACATCAGTAAGAGTCAGTTTTGTGTCACAGAAGCTCAGAATGGAGGTATTTCGACAGATCCTTCAAAGATAGATTCAATCATTAATTGGCCAGCAAGTTCGCGGCTTTTTAGGTATATGTGGTTGGTATCGACTATTTATACATTCTTTTTCCGATATTACATTCCCAATCACAGAAGTTCTTAAATGTAAAAAGAAATTTCAATGGTCACCAGAGGCTTAAGCTGCTTTCGAGAAATTAAAATCTTTACTCACAACTGCTCCAGTGCTAAGACATCCAGATTTTTCGAAGAAGTTTTTTCTTCAATGCGATGCAAGCGACATTGGAATAGGTGCAGTTTTGGCACAAAACATCGTCGGATGACGATGAAGAACACCCTATAGCTTTCATGTCAAAGAAATTAAACACCGCACAAAGAAACTATAGCTTAACAGAGAGAGAATGTCTCGCTCACGGGTCATTCAAGTTTAGTTTGGCTTATGCGTCAAACGAATCTTTCGGGTAGATTAGCACGTTGGTTTCCCAAGCTACAAGCTTACAAATTTACAATTTTCCACAGAAAGGGAAAAGATAATGTTGTCCCTGATGCATTATCCAGAATATCTGACGATGAGATTTCGTCATTAGAATCTGTTGGTCCTGAGTTTGATTGATTTGGAGTCCTCTGCATTTTTTGATCCGGATTATCAAAATCTGAAATCTAGAATTACTGAAAACGAAGAAAAATTCCCTGATCTTCGTATTGTCGATAAATATATTTATATTCGAAAAGAGCATAGTTCAAATGTTGATGAACAAAGCAATGCGTGGAAACTTTGGGTACCAAAAAGTTTACGAACTGAAGTTATTGTCAGAGCTCACAATTGTGAAATTTCAGCTCTTGGAGGTATGGCGAAAACCATAGAGAAAATTCGAAGAAATCTTTTTTTGGCCAGGAATGGTATCTGAAGTTAGAGATTACATTCGCAATTGCGATATCTGTAAAGAAACTAAAGCTCCAAATAGTACCCTTCGTCCACCAATTGGTACACATTCAGTTTCGATACGACCTTTCCAACGCTTGTATATAGATATACTTCGTCCTTATCCTAGGAGTAAAAAAGGATACATAAGATTGCTTATTGTGCTTGACCATTTCAGCAAATATCATTGGCTATGTCCCTTGTGTAAATTTACCTCCGAAGCTATTATCGATTTTCTATCTAACCATATTTTTACCTCTTTTGGAGTGCCTGAAACTTTAATTAGTGACAACGATTCACAGTTTAAAGCCAACGACTTTAATGCCTTTTTGACCAAGTTAGGAATAAATCACATATATACGGCAATCTATTCTCCTCAAAGCAATGCTTCTGAGAGAGTTAATAGATCTCTCATAGCTGCGATTCGCGTGTATATAAAAAATGACCATAAAAATTGTGACCTATATTTAAATGAGATCTCGTGTGCACTCAGAAATTCCATACACCAATTCACCAAATGTACGCCATTTCAATCTTTGTTTGGTTTCCATATGACCATATAACACATGCGTCACAATACAAACTCTTAAAAGATATTTCCTTGATGGAAGAACTAAATTTTTCGTTGACCAGAGAAGATTCTTTGGCTATCTTGCGTAAAGAGATCAAAACCAACATGCGTGAAGCGTATAATCGTTATGCTAAAAATTATAATTTGCGTTCGAGGCCCATCTCGTATAAAATTGGACAAGAAATATTTCGGCGAAACTTTTCTCTCAGCAAAGCCAGTGCTAATTTTAATGACAAGTTGAGCCCACCATTTTTAAAAGCCCAAATTCGAGCAAAAATTGGAAATAATTATTATGAACTAGAAAACCTTCAAGGAAAACCAGTAGGTACATATCATGCTAAAGACATAAGACCATAACAGATTCCAGCTAACATTTCAACTATGAGTTACAATGTTATCTGGTTTTGTAATGTACGGTTTCAATCAAAGTCACATATCAGAAGAAAAACAATAAAAAATTTTAGTCCGAAAAATTTTTTGACCCACTGTTACATTTATTCTGTTTGCTTCACTGTAACATTCGTCCAAAACAGAAGTACACAAACGAAATCAATCGGTTCGATTTTGTCGCATCTTTATCCGGATCTTTATAATTGGCTAAAAGTAACATCATAACAGTAACATAAATACTATTCGAAGGCACTTTGTGCATCCATTGATTTTGTGTACTTTTTTGGAAACGGAAAAATTTCCAATTCCGACTGCTGCAGCAGTCCTGTGAAAAGCCGATCATATACCAAATTTCTTCATTCTACCAGAACATCTTACGATTGCCAACATCTAATGACCATCATCAGCATATTCATCGAGCAGAAAGTCTGCTAGAAAAATCGGCATTAAAAAGGACGCAAAGAGAGGATTTCGCAAACAAATTTGAGATAAATACAAAAACCCAAAAGAGAGACAAAAAAATTGCCAAGTTTTTTGTGAAAAATCTTTTTTTTTTTAGGAAAAAAATAAAATAAAAAATTTTTAATTTAAAATTTTTTCAAAAAAAAAAGATAAAAATTATATATATTTTGCTCTTTAAATTCTAAAAAGTTATAATATTGCACATCTTTCTCAATATATAAAATTATATCTACAAATTTGAGATATCTGAAAGAATAAATAATTAAAAATCGCATAAAAGTGGTAAAAATCAGTAAAAAGTTTATAGATATTGCACGGCCTAAGATAAATATATAAAATATTAAATTCTAAAAAAAATAACTAAATACTCTAAACAAAAAAAAAAATCTTAAAAGAATAAAAAAAGTGTTTAACCTAGATTAATTCAAATATTTTCTTATAATTATATTGCACATCTCCCATATCATAATCAATTTTAATCCAAAAAAAAAAAACCAAATCTTCAGCAGCAGAGAAAGGCCTTTCGACGCAGCAGATAAAATTTTGGTAAAAATCTAAAAGAACATACGTAAGTGAAAATTTTTCTTTATTCACTTAAAATAAATTGATCATGATAACTTAAACTTAAACTTTTGAGTTGAGGTTTGTTCAAGTCTCTTCTGACGTCTGCTTTCGTATTCAGAGACTTGAGATTCATAGTTCAAATTCTTATTCAAAAGAGGAAAAAATTTAGTTTTAAGTTTAAACGAAAAAAAGAAAAAAGAAAGATCATGCAATTGTTTCTGTATTTAAATGTTTGAATTAAAAATCAGTTCTGAACAATTTCAAGGAAATTGTTAAAATTTGTATACTTTTTTTTTAAAAAGACTTATTTTATCCTGTTTAAATGATTTGAAACCAAAAAAATAATAAAAAAAAAACAAACTTATATCATATTAATACTATTTCTTTGATTGTGCATTGCAACAGATCCCTTCGCGAAAATATCTATATTCTTTTTTTATGATTCAGTCAATTAAACCAAAAAAAATGAACTAAACAAAAAAATAAAAACATACTAAACATAAAATAGTTATAATAATTATAATTAATAATTAAAAATGTATGTACTTAGATAAATATTTAAATTGATACATAAATAACTTAAAAAAAAATTATTATTATGAAACGAATTTATATAGAAATAAATATCATAAAACATCTTCTTAAATTTTTTTTGATCAAAACATCAAATTCAAAATTTTGTTAAATTCTTGATTTCTTAAGACAATTTTTGTATTAAAATTTAAAATCCATGGAAGCATTGAATTCCCTCATAAAAGAACCCTGTATAATATTAAGATGAGTAAATAAAATTTATATTTTCTTTGAACAATTTAAAAAAAAAATGAATTACTGATTTAGTAATTTTTGAGGTCTAAGGTCAAGGTCAAGGATTTTTGGGAGTTTTGTATCAATTTAATTTCGCCAACAAAACTCAAGGATGGGCGGGTATTGAACAACGGCGAAGGACATTTCCATCTGTGTCCTGCATTGTCTTTAGTCGTCGTTGGTTGGACATAAAACCATAGATTGGTTAGTTGATCCTGTGTTTTTTTGTTTTTATTTTTTCTGGCAGGTGATTATTAATTGTGCACGAGGTTCGCGGATAGTGCAAAGACCCCCCCTATTTCTTCCGAATGACTAGCAAAGGCAAACCAGCACGTGCGCCCGCTTTCTCGTGATCCAAACCGAGAAGAGAATCCATCCGATTTCCACCTGTGTTAGAGTACCGAAAGTGAGATACTTTCATCTCTACGATTCTTCTTCACTATGTTTATCTATCTGTTTATCTATATTTCCTTGTCAACGGAGAAATTATACACAGATACCTAAACCAGAATCCTGTACGTTACAATCCTCCTTCGACATACATTCACGCACCCGGGGATAGAAACCATACACCGGAACCAACCGAACGTGGGTTGAACAGATCTCACATGGAAGGAGAACCATTTGATATAGCAGTGTCCTGTAACCAAGAGACTTCCACAGTACATTCCAGGATTATATTATCTGATCCACCAGTGCCTTTCCACTCCCAAGGGTGAATCACAAGGTTCATATTCTTCTTAAAGTCCTATAAAGTTATCACGGGCAAATGATTAACAATTCGTCTAATGTGATGTTCAAACACGTCGTCAGAACACGATATCATAATCTTGTAACCTTTAATAATTTATATTAATATTTATTTTTTTTTGGTTAAAAACTATAAGAATGATAATGATAATCATATATACAGAAGTATGAATTTTTATTATAATATATACAATTACTTTTTACTTTTTGAAATACATTTTTTGTAGTTTTGTATATTCCCGATTCCGACCAAATGCAATCGACTGAAAAAATAATTGGTGAGTTTGGTTTCGATATAAATGTAGATTCATAGGATATATATATATGAATAGGTTTTATTATGATCAGAAATTATTATGATATGTTACGAGTTACGTAGCTCTCACAATATGTACATTTTGGAATGTTTACAAATTATAACGAAAAGTAAACTCAACATTTGTTCATTGTTCATTCATTGGCCTCAATTAAGTTTAAAAAATTAAATTTAATTCATGGCTGGATCACTTTGAGACGTCTGAAAACATATTTATATAAGACTTTTAAGTTTCATGTTACGTGCTTTCAGTAAATTATAGATCAAATAGAAAAAAGCATTGGCTGAAAGTGTTTTTGTTTTTGCTAATATTCAAAAGTACACGCAATTAGACAACTAAGGTCCAACCAGACATATTGCATATAATTTCACACAGATTAGAAATTTTGAAAAATCTTAAATGCTAGTTTGAGAACTTTTTTTAACCTTCATGGAGACGTTTAATTTGAGTTTTTAACCCATCTATGAGTAAATAAAGCTTATTCATAAAGTATTCATAAATAACAATTGTGACAATGATGTGAAAAATTTAATGAAACATAATCATAAATACATTAACATATAATGTTACTTTTCAAATATTAATTTTATTATACAAAAATATTAACTATAATAACTCAAACGCAGGGTTCGTACCATGAGACACAGAAATCATAGTAAATAGTAACGAAAATCGTTGCAGGTGTCAAATTCCCGAAGTAGATTTCAAAAAACTATATGATGAGCAAAAGGTAATTATGTCATTTTGCTCAAAATATATGTTGACACTAACTCTCCATGAAATAAGACTATTATCGTTTATATAATCACTTTTTCAAACCGAATTGACAGATTCACGTCGCATTACGAAATTCGCTTTTGAAATCAGTTTTTCTGGCAATTACTTGATTTTAAATGTAAGGTGATTAAATGATCGTAAACTTTTTTTAACTATTTGTGACTGATGCATCTTTCCGGCCTTGGAAATTTATCAAGAATAAAATTAATGAGCGCAACTCCAACTCCGCAACTAGGCGTAGATTTTTGGAAAATCTTTAAATTAGCTCCAGGTCTCATTGACTCGATATCTTTATATTCTAGCGAAGTACGATTTTCAGATAATAAATAACCATTAACTGCGTTACAACAACACCAACTCGAAGCAGTGAAAGCTATGTTTCCAAATTTTGAAAAATTAGGTTTAGGTCGGGCTAGTTTGATTAAACATAATACTGATGTATGTAGGAGGCTGAAATCAAACACTTCTTTACTCTTTGACTGTACGATTTATTCTGACTTTGTGACAAAACATGAACTTACTTGCTATGCTTACGGACTATGGGTGGGAAAGGGACATACAGGGTGAGGGAGAATAACTTAAATATAATGGGGTGCTATATACATATTGCTACAACTCGGCCGTCCTGACCATGAGATCTCCTGATCTCAAGTGTCAACTATTATCTGACAACCGTCGTCCTTTGTACCAGGGGCGAATATTACTAACTGCCCACACACCTTTGTATGGAATCCTTGACTGTTGAAAACCTTCTACATCTTCCAACACATACCTGTCATGCCTCAAAACCTTTGCAACTTTGTACGGACCTTTGAACTTTGGAATCAGCTTTTTGGATACACCAGAGTTTGAATCAAAATTTCGAATCATAACATAGTCATCTTCTACGTACTTTGTGGGTTTCTGACGTTTTTTATCGAAGTACTTTTTGTTATACGTTTGTAATTCCATCTGTTTCTCAGACGCCTTTTTACAAATTTCATCAATACTTTGTCTTTCAGGTACTGGCCCCAACTCATCTAAACAATCCTTCAACAAATCAACTACTTTTCCTCTTTGTTGTGTACCAAACAAAACAACACTTGGGTGTTCTCCGATTCCTCTATTTAACGTATTATTGAGTGTAAACTCGACCGTATCTATCACCGTGTCCCAATAAACGCCTTCTTCTGGCCTTACAAGTTTCGCTGTCATCGGACCTAAGCTTCTGTTCACTCTTTCTACCTGACCGTTTGCTTGAGGAGATCCTGTCGCAATTTTTATGTGTTGCACATCATTACTTTTTAAAAATTGACCAAATTCACCTGATGTAAAGCAACTACCCCTATCCGAGACGATAAATTTTGGACGACTGTATGCTCTAAAAAAATCTTCTAACGCTTGAATAACTTCCTTCGTGTTTGTTGTCTTTGTTGCGTATAGTCTTACGAACTTAGTAAACGCATCTATTACTACAAATAAATGTTTCTTACTTCTTGAATTATCTACTGGTCCGTAGTGATCTATGTGCACGATCTCAAATGGTGCGTTACCTTTTGGTATATTGTTCAAGAAACCTTCACCTTTTCCATTCTTCGACGAGTAAACAATACATTTTAAACAATTTTCTATATGTGTACTAACTTTGTCTCGTAACTTTGAAATCCAATATGTCTTTGATATTACTTCTACTACTTTATCAATGCCTACGTGTCCCATCTCGTCATGGTATTTGTATAAAACATGCTCCTCCATATCTTGAGGAACACAGAATAATACTGATCCATCTTCTTTTTTCCTATAAATTACACCATTACGCATTTCATACAATTTATGTTCTGACTTTTCTAGTAATTCTCGTAACTTACATAATTCCTTATCTTTCCCTTGACAAATAACTAAATTTTCCTCGAAGGTGTTTGACTCTAACACTAAAATATTTGTACATCGACTTAACGCATCAACATGCTGCATACGAGAACCTTTTCTATGTTCTAACACATAATCATAATTTTGTAATTCTAACGCCCACCTTGCTATCCTTGGGTTCAACTCCTTTTTACTTAACGTCATTGTCAATGAATTACAGTCAGTCAAAATTTTAAATTTCAATCCTTGTAAATACACGCGAAAACGACGTAGCGCATTAATTATAGCTAGTGTCTCTAATTCAAAACTATGATATTTAGACTCGGTTTCTGTAGTTCTCTTTGAAAAATAAAACACCGGATGCCATTTTCCGTCTTCTTTCTTTTGCATAGAATTGCACCAAACCCTATCGAACTAGCGTCGTAATGCAGTTCGGTGTCATCTTTTGGACTATAAATAGCAAGAATTGGCGATTCCACTAACTTCTGTTTCAACAATTCAAAGGAACTTAATTCCGCTTCTCCGAATTCAAATTTTCTATCTTTCCTCGTCAAATCATACAACGGCTTAGCTATAATCGAAAAATTTTCAACGAACCGGCGAAAATATGAACATAAACCTAAAAAGCTCTGAACAGAATGTACATTTTCAGGCACCGGAAAATTTGTTATTGCCTGCAAACCTTTCTCATCCGCTCTTATACCCTCCTTAGTAATTGTGTAACCTAGATACTTAACCCTTGACTGCAAAAATTCACACTTATCTAACCTAAGTTCAAGTTTATTTTCTACTAACCTTTTGAAAACTTCCTTTAATATTTCAATATGTTCATTCAAATCATTCGTAGCAATCATAATATCGTCTAGATAAATAATCAACTTTTCTGCCCTTACTAAATCGGCAAATACTTTGTTAACAAACCTTTGAAACACCGACGGAGCATTCTTTAGCCCAAACGGCATTCGTAAAAACTCAAACTGACCTAAAGGGGTTATAAACGAAGTATACTTTACAGAGCCTGGGTGCTGGGTGGGAAAAAACCCGTTCTTTAAATCTAACTTTGTAAAATACCTTTTATCCGCTAGACTAACTAGCAAGTCTTCAATGAGTGGTATTGGGTAACTATCTTTGGACGTAACTTTGTTTAAAGTGCGATAATCAACGCACATTCTTAATTCACCCGTCTTCTTTTTCACTAAAACTATTGGTGATACAAATTCCGATTCACTGTTTCTGATGTATCCTTTAGCTTTATATCCTTTATATTCATCCAACAACTTTTGGAGTTCCGCTTTTTCATTATATGATAATCTTCTAGGCGCAGTTTGGAATGGTTTCGGATTTTCAACAGTCAACTTCATTTCGCACTTTACCTTTGGCTCTTCAGGACGTGTTGGAGTCAGATAATCTTTAACTAACATTTTACTTAATCTATCTTTGTATACATTGTCAATATCAGGGCATATATTAATACATTTTTCATTAACATCATCAAGTTCAATTGCCAAAATTTTGTTTTCGAAACTTTCATCTTCACTTATATTATAATTTAATAAATTGTCTTCTGACTTACTTAAACATTCATTTTTACTAACTTTACAGTTCACGGCTTTGGAAACATTATCTCTAAACTTTGCACAATCAGACTTAGCGTTGTCATTAACTAACATTGGCTTACTTGACTTTGAAACATTACATTTTTTTAACTTTTCGTAACTTGAAACATTTTCTCTACTAACCAACTTTGGCTCACTTCTTTTTAAAACATTATCATATTCAGACATATCATCTTCGGTAACTAACTTTGACTTACTTGCCTTCAAAAAATCTCTACCTAGAATAGCCTCATAGCTCATAGATTCATCCGCAACAATAAGTAATTTCAAAAAAACTTTTTTGTTTTGAAACAAAATATGGCACAAAATTTTCCCAACAATTTTTAACTTTGCCTTATTAATGCCAAAATAAGATGTATCAAATTTACTGTATTTATCAAACTTTAATCCTCTAGGGATGCACGAACTTTTAGCAAAACTAACTGGACTACCTGAATCTATGAGGCATTCTAGACTAAAATTGTAACAAATTAATTCATTATATTTCACTATAAAATCTAAACACCTTACATATTCATTCTGCTCCAACGGGTACACTGGTTTCTTCCTCTCTTTGCAGGCAGCAGCTTTATGTTGAAGACTTCCACAAACGAAGCAGGCACCATACTCTCGCTTCTGTTTCTTACAGTCGGCAGCAAAATGTCTCACGCAGTTGCAATTGTAACATCTACTTGTATTTGAGAGTTCTGTTGTTGTTTTCTTCATATTCACTGGTTGATTATCTCGTCTCTCCAAACGTACACATTTGAAAGATTGCAGCAACCGCTTCGTCGTAGTGTAACATTGCATATTAGCCAACGCTCTCAACTGTGAGTCCGGAATTCCTTCGATGATGTAGTCTATCAATTCTTCTTCGCTGATCGAAACTTTGTTAGCCATTGTCAATTTATCGCTGAAGTACTCGTAGAAACTTTCATTATACTTCCACTTCCTTGCTTCGAAATTTCGTCGTATCACGAACTTGCTCTCTATCGAACTAAAATTTTCTTCCAACTGCTGAACTAAACTGGACACACTAACATTAACATAATTTGGCTTTGCGTACAACCACGCTTGAGCTTTTCCTCTAAGTTTGCCAATTAACAATGCTCGTAGAGTCATCTCATTCACACCGTACACCTTGCCAAGATTTTGTAATTGTGTGATAAAAATTTCTGGTGACTCACTACCGTTGTACTCTGAAAGTAAATCCTTCAGCACATCGAAGGGCACGTTGATTTCTTTCTCGGCAACACTCGAGCCTTCGTTCGAACATGCTTTACTTTGGTCTACGACCACAGACTGAGAATTTATAGTGTGCGCCATCTTCTTTATCAAATCATTTGCTTTTCCAAGAAGCTCTCTTTCACGTTTCAATAAATTGAACAATACTTTGTAATATTCGACATCTGTTACACTTCTGCTTGTCACCACATTGCACTTGTTTTGCTTTGTTGTGTTCGACCCTTCGTTTCTCGATTCGTTTCTTCATTGCTCGTTCTTTCGTTGTTCGTTTCTTCGTTGCTCGATCTTTCGTTGTTCGTTTCTTCGTTGCTCGATCTTTCGTTGTTCGTTACTTCGGAGTTCATTTCTTCGACGCTCGTTGCTTTTTTGTTCGTTTCTTTGATTCTCGTTTCTTCGTCTCGAACTTCGGCGTCACTTCTGTCGTTAACGGCACTTTGTTTTTGCACATCTGCAGCAGCGGTTTGTTGTTGTACATCAGCGGCGGAGCTTTGTTGTTGTACACCAGCGGCGGCGCTTTCGTTGGCAACTAGGCATGCTTCGCGTACTTCGGCGTTTACTTCGTTGAGACGCATCACCAATACATTTTTTGTGCCGTTTGTCGGTAATCCCAGCATTGAAAGCCAATTACGCAGCTGTACTACACTATAATCATTTCTGGAAATCATTATCAAACTTTGTCCTTCGTTATTTCACAATAACTTTTACACACTTTTCAACTTTTTCCTTTGAGTTTCTAGTCTTGTCTTCGTTGTCTACTTTCACACACTTTATCACTTTGAACACACTTTTATGTGGAAATGCTTTTGTTCAGACTTATATTTTATACACTCTTTTGTAATTGAGAATAAATTCAGTTTTCGGTATTTAATTTCGATGGAAAAAAATTTTTTGTCAGAACGGAGCCGATCCCACTTCTGAATTGTAGGAGGCTGAAATCAAACACTTCTTTACTCTTTGACTGTACGATTTATTCTGACTTTGTGACAAAACATGAACTTACTTGCTATGCTTACGGACTATGGGTGGGAAAGGGACATACAGGGTGAGGGAGAATAACTTAAATATAATGGGGTGCTATATACATATTGCTACATGTAGGAGATGCAAAGCCTATAAAACAAAGATTTTACCCTGTGAGTCCTGCAGTAGAGAATTTAATGTTTGGTGAAATTGATCGCATGTTAAAGTTAGGTGTCATAGAACCTTCATCGAGTCCTTGGAGTTATCCCATTCGTCTCGTCATTAAACCTGAAAAGGTGAGACTTTGCCTCGATGCTAGGAAAGTGAATAACGTTACTAAGAAAGATGCCTATCCATTACATAACATAGATGGAATTTGACCAGATTACCCAAAGCAAATATAATATCTAAAATTGATTTAAAAGACGCATTCTGGCAGATCGAATTGACAGAAAAAGCTCGTCCTTTGACTGCATTCACTGTTCCAGGACGTCCTCTATATCAGTTTGTTGTGATGCCATTTGGTTTGTGCAACGCACCTTTCACAATGTGCAGACTTATGGATGAAATTATTCCACCTGATTTAAGACATTGTGTATGGGGATATCTGGACGATTTGATTGTCTGATAATTTTGATTCCCATTTATCTGTTCTTATTCGTGTAGCAGAGCAATTTAAAAGAGCCAATCTCACGCTCAACATCAGTAAGAGTCAGTTTTGTGTCACAGAAGCACAGAATGGAGGTATTTCGACTGATCCTTCAAAGATAGAACCAATCATTAATTGGCCAGTTCCAAAGAATCTAAAGCAAGTTCGCGGCTTTTTAGGTATATGTGGTTGGTATCGACGATTTATACATTCTTTTTCCGATATTACATTCCCAATCACAGAAGTTCTTAAATGTAAAAAGAAATAAATATAAATATTTTTATATTCGAAAAGAGCATAGTTCAAATGTTGATGAACAAAGCAATGCGTGGAAACTTTGGGTACCAAAAAGTTTACGAACTGAAGTTATTGTCAGAGCTCACAATGGTGAAATTTCAGCTCTCGGAGGTATGGCGAAAACCATAGAGAAAATTCGAAGAAATCTTTTTTTGGCCAGGAATGGTATCTGAAGTTAGAGTTTACATTCGCAATTGCGATATCTGTAAAGAAACTAAAGCTCCAAATAGTACCCTTCGTCCACCAATTGGTACACATTCAGTTTCGATACGACCTTTCCAACGCTTGTATATAGATATACTTCGTCCTTATCCTAGGAGTAAAAAAGGATACATAATGCATGCTTATTGTGCTTGACCATTTCAGCAAATATCATTGGCTATGTCCCTTGTGTAAATTTACCTCCGAAGCTATTATCGATTTTCTCTCTAACCATATTTTTACCTCTTTTGGAGTGCCTGAAACTTTAATTAGTGACAACGATTCACAGTTTAAAGCCAACGACTTTAATGCCTTTTTGACCAAGTTAGGAATAAATCACATATATACGGCAATCTATTCTCCTCAAAGCAATGCTTCTGAGAGAGTTAATAGATCTCTCATAGCTGCGATTCGCGTGTATATAAAAAATGACCATAAAAATTGGGACCTATATTTAAATGAGATCTCGTGTGCACTCAGAAATTCCATACACCAATTCACCAAATGTACGCCATTTCAATCTTTGTTTGGTTTCCATATGACCATATAACACATGCGTCACAATACAAACTCTTAAAAGATATTTCCTTGATGGAAGAACTAAATTTTTCGTTGAGCAGAGAAGATTCTTTGGCTATCTTGCGTAAAGAGATCAAAACCAACATGCGTGAAGCGTATAATCGTTATGCTAAAAATTATAATTTGCGTTCGAGGCCCATCTCGTATAAAATTGGACAAGAAATATTTCGGCGAAACTTTTCTCTCAGCAAAGCCAGTGCTAATTTTAATGACAAGTTGAGCCCACCATTTTTAAAAGCCCGAATTCGAGCAAAAATTGGAAATAATTATTATGAACTAGAAAACCTTCAAGGAAAACCAGTAGGTACATATCATGCTAAAGACATAAGACCATAACAGATTCCAGCTAACATTTCAACTATGAGTTATAATGTTATCTGGTTTTGTAATGTACGGTTTCAATCAAAGTCACATATCAGAAGAAAAACAATAAAAAATTTTAGTCCGAAAAATTTTTTGACCCACTGTTACATTTATTCTGTTTGCTTCACTGTAACATTCGTCCAAAACAGAAGTACACAAACGAAATCAATCGGTTCGATTTTGTCGCATCTTTATCCGGATCTTTATAATTGGCTAAAAGTAACATCATAACAGTAACATAAATACTATTCGAAGGCACTTTGTGCATCCATTGATTTTGTGTACTTTTTTGGAAACGGAAAAATTTCCAATTCCGACTGCTGCAGCAGTCCTGTGAAAAGCCGATCATACAC
The DNA here is from genome assembly GCA_017309665.1 of Coelopa frigida. Lineage (NCBI taxonomy): Eukaryota > Metazoa > Arthropoda > Insecta > Diptera > Coelopidae > Coelopa > Coelopa frigida. The sequence continues at coordinate 15 of JAFDUT010000130.1, read as the reverse complement.
CAATTTTCTTCATTC
>JAFDUT010000129.1:0-57547 GCA_017309665.1 Coelopa frigida | reverse complement strand
TAGGATCTGCTCAAATGGAATTGCAGAGAGAGAAGGAGGAGAGAGGGAAAGGGCTGGTTGGACAGAGAAAGAGAGAGAGAGAGGGAGAAAGAGATGAATCGCGAGCTAAAGAATTAATAAGAAGAATTTTAATTAATTTAACATTTTTTGCGATGCAATCAAAAATGTTGTACAACGATTCGTATGAGTGATAAGAATAAATCTTATTAATTTTTTATAATAATCGTAATACTCCAATTAATATTTTCTTAAAAAATATTGAAACTAGCGCACCGGGTTTGCCTGGTCCACCCAGGTAAAACCGTTAACTTCTGCCAGGCCGACGTTTACATACCCTACACCCTGCATACAACGTTTATTAAAGGAAAAACAGTGAATTTCTATCAATAATTAGTGAAAATTCGTCATTACACTTCAATGATATAACTCCATCGTGCGATTTTCACAACTGTGGTCTCTTTCAAAGAGAAATTATATATTTGAAGCTATATTCGTTTTCCAAAAACCATTATACCCTTTTTTGCGTCGATGGTCTTTAGAACTATCTAATCTATGAATAAGAGTGAAGTTAGGAATATTATAGTTTTCTATTGAAAGGGCCTATGTTTCGACAAAACGAAGTAGTTCTGACGTTTGAAGCAATAATTAGTGAAAATGCATCATTACACTTCAATGCTTAACTCCGATTAACTCGATTTTCACAACTGTGGTCTCTTTTAAAGAGAAATTTTATATTTGAAGCTATATTCGTTTTCCAAAAATTACACACCCCTTTTTGCGGCCATTATACCCTTTTTGAATATAAAGTCCAGAAGTACTTGCTGCGCTACTATTATCAACATATAGTGCCGCGCGACTGATTCCATTTCGAAGATGAACAACCATTTGGAAATATGTAGTTCCCTGACTTTTGTGGATTGTGATCCCTTCTGCAGGTACAATTGGAAATTGTATTCTCTCAATCTTCAGCTGCTCATTACGTTTATATTGAAAGGATATAATCAATTTTTCAATGGGTGTCCATTGAGGTTGCTCGTGTCCTATAAGAGATCTTTTCCATTTGATGCTTGGGAACTCTTAGTAGCAATATTTAATCTAATAACTGTCTATATGGTTTACCATATATCCAACATTGAGCTGTAGCTCAATGACAAAATGTCATCTCGATATATGAAATAGTTCACCAGTTATCCCATATTGTACTTTTGCCTTATTGGGAGGTGGGCGTGTCCATTGGTCGATGTTTTCCACTTGACTTGTAAACTCGTATCAGTGGAACAAGACCTCACACAAAATTTCATCTCGATATATACCATAGTTCACCAGATATCCCATATAAAGCAGAAGGTTTATGGACTCACCATCTGAGTCACTTTAGCGAAATCTTCCTGCTTGTAGATCTCAATTTTTTTAAAGAATTTTGTGTTTATTCATTTTCATAAATATGTTCCCTTATTTTAATATGAATGTTGTATTTATTATTTTTGAACAAAAATCTTGTTTAATTCACTTATTTGTTATGATGTTCTTTTATTCGGTGAGACAAAGCTTCTAATCGAGCATTCGTATAAGAGATATCAACATATTTATTTATTAAACAATTTGTTAAAATGGGGCATCAGAGAGAAAGTTATGAAAAATATATATTCCAAATTAGATTAGTTCAGAAGGATTTCGGATCTGTTGTGACTGAAGGAGTTCATTGTTGTGACCTTCCTACGGTCTCATGTTCTGCTGAATCCAATCGACATAGTCGGCCACTTTGTATAGATGGTCGGCCAGCCCTCAAGGCCGCAGCGATTGCCAAAGGAGACGATGCCCTCGAGGACCAACGTCGCAGGGCGACCGGTCTGGCGCATCAACGGCCCGCCCGAGTCGCCGCGACAGCTGCTCTGTTGGTCCACGCCGCCCGCGCACATCTGCGCCGTAATCAGGCCGATCCTTCGTGTCGCAAACTTCTGCGAGCACTCCGCGTAATCCTTGAACGGCACGCCCAGCTGCTTCTTGACATTGCTCCGACGCCCTGCAAGTCAAAGAGAGTTAAAGACATAATGAATCAGAGAGTTAGAGAAGAAATGAAAGACCTCAGAACCCCGAGAAAACCTCACCTTTCTCTGTGTGACCCCAGCCGGCGACGGTGAGAATATCGCCGACACTGATGTTCTGTCGATTCGACGCCAACGGCAGACAGATGGGCGAAATGAAGTCCGTGTTGGTGACGTCGGAATTTAGGCGTATCAGAGCGATGTCGTTATGATGGACCCGGTTGTATTGTGGATGAGGGAGAATCGTCTCGATGCCCAGTGTCAGGACCGGGTTGTTGCAGTCATTGTCGATGCAGTCGACTTCCGAGGTGACGTCGTATTCGCCGAGGCGGATGGCGGCCCTGAAGAAGGAGACGTAAAAGTTAGAGGATAAATATTAATTACTGTTGCTGGTGGGTGAAGAGAGAATGAGGGATCAGGTGGAGTATGTAAATGGAAGTCCTTCATTGAGGAGGATGTGACGATGGGGTGCGAAATGAATTAAATGCGTTGTAAACTTACAACGTCCCGATCTCCCTCTCGATGGCCCCCGTCACACAGTGGGCCGCCGTCAGGACGTAGCGTTGATTAATCAGGCTCCCGCCACAGCTGATTGAGCGCCGTCCGCCTTCTGCTGAGGTAAGAAAAAAGTGAGAGAAAGTGACAGAGAACACCGAGAACGTGAATAAAAGGGTGCAGACACAACGGAATCATCTGTGCATGAATGATGCCAATGACAGGGAACAAAGTGGAAGTGAAATGGGCGAAAGCAGAGACAAAACATTTAATTTACGGAAAAATGTAACCTTGGGAGTCAAGGGAGAGAAAGACAAGTATCAGAGAAATTAAACTCTGATTTAAAAACGAGAATCCCAGATTGAAAAAAGATAATCTCCAATCTAAAAGAAAGAATCACGAATTTAGATCGGTTCCACTTCCACTTAGCTCTCTGCAGAGACCGAAGAAAGTTTCGTTATCACTTCTATTGTACTCGAGCAGGACCATCCAGGGATATTCGTTGAGGGCTGTGTCCTTGCCGTTTAAGATCTTGTCCGACACGTGATGGCTCCACATTGCGGGGGCTGTGGTAGCAAGTTGTTCCTGTTGTCAGGATCTGATATTCTCTCCCCAACAGCGACGCTCGTGTCCCGAGTGCAGCAGACGTGGCGGGTGCTCTCATTGGAGCATCTGGTGCTTCGGAGGAAGTCTTGATCGGATGACTGATTGCGTCGGACAACTTCCAGGAGGCTGGGGCAATCGAGAATGGAGACACAGGTGCCGATGTTCCCGTTGGATTACGACAGGTGGCTATGGAAAAGGAAGAATACTATATATTGGAATGTATGAATATAAAGTAATCTTAACATATAAGTAAGATAGAAAGGAAATATATAAATTATAATAAAGTATAATAAAATAAGTGAAATATCGTAAAATAAAATAGAATACAATAAAACAAATTAAAAAATAATCTATATATATAAAAATGAGTTGCCATTTATGTTACGGACGCTAAAACTCGAGAACGGCTAAATCGATTTCATGGTTTCTTCACAAAAAAGCTTCGTCTTAGTTTCCTTAAGGTTTATGTGTAAAAATATATTGGAAAAGTTTTGCGAGAAATTAGAAAATTACAAAGTTTTCCAATTTGTAGCAAAAGCTGAACAAAATGATCAACGCATGCTTGCTTGGCAGCGCACGTTGGTTGTCGTTGTTGCTCTTATAATTCACATTTGGTTCGTGAGAATGTCTACTGAATAGGGGAAAGGCAGTCGGACAAATACGAACACTCGAGCATCTTCCTACACTTCGCACGAACCCAGCTAGCATTTTCGATCGCGGAAGAGTCTTCCGGGATCAGAGTACGCGATCAAAAACGATCGCGGCGACAGTCATTTTCTGATCGCGGAAGATCCCTCAGTCGGGAGAAACTGTGCCGCTTCTGCGAGTCTTCTAGAAAGAGACTTCTGCGAGTCTTCTAGAAGAGTCTTCTGCGAGTCTTCTAGAAGAGTCTTCTGCGAATCTTCTAGAAGAGTCTTCCGCGACGCTTCTAGACGAGCCTTGGAAGTGTCTTCAAACCAACGCCAAGAAGATCGTTTTTCATTTAAAAATTTGAATTAAAAACAGGGCTGTTTAAATGTTTTCTTTTTATGTTACTGTGAAAATAACAAGTAGGTTTTATCTTCCAACAATCTTCTGGACGATTGTTTGGAAGAGCAAACGGAGTCTAAAAATATATGAACGATCGCTTAGACGATTAAAGGAAGAGTCGCAGAAGACTCTTCTGGAAGATCGAAACATAATGATCGCCTAGATGATTAAAGGAAGAGTCGCAGAAGACTCTTCTGGAAGATCGAAACATAACGATCGCCTAGATGATTAAAGGAAGAGTCGCAGAAGACTCTTCCGGAAGATCGAAACATAACTATCGCCTAGACGATTAAAGGAAGAGTCGCGGAAGAGTCGCCAAACAATCACAATCTTCCAACGATCGTCCAAATGCTAGCTGGGAAGCAGTTGTTGTATTGCTTGGTGTTTAAATTTTTGTATGGCCCTTTAGCAGGGTTCGGGTCTACTACGATGTTAGTAGGTCTGATATGCCATTTTCTGGAATTCTATACATTTTGCAAATAAATTGTTTTATGTTTTAGTTACACGTTTAGATTTTTGGAGTTCTCCCAATCAACAAAATTCTCTTTTCTCTGAGTTTGACCCATTGCTTTTCATTTGATTGTAATTATAGCCTGTTCTAAATAGAAGAACAATTTCTAGCTTAATTTTTCGATGCGCAGTGAGAAATTTTTTCCACAGCTTAAATTTTTTTTTTGGAGCGTAATCAGGGTTCGGACTATACTACAATCGTAGTAGATCTGCTTCACTTTTGAAAAATTTTTGTAATCTACTCCGCCACTACGCTTGAATTATAATCTACTACGATTTTTTTAAAATAATTCTTAGTGCAATTTCTTCATGTGATAGTCTATTTCATAGAAATTTCGTACCCTAATTTAAAATTTTTTGCTCATCACATAGTATTTTCAAATCTACTTCGGAAATTTGTCGCCTACTATGATTTTTGCCGCTCTTTACTACGATTTCTGTTTCTCTAGGTCCGAACCCTGAGCGTAATATTTTACTATTTTTGTGCAGAACTTTATGTTTTTTCTGTTAACAAAATTCAAAAATTATATCATTTTGAAGCGAGTGAAGTAGAAAAATTGGGAAGTGTTACACCGGCTGATATTTTATTTTCTCACCTCAATTATTTTCAAACTTTGATTGGTTTATTCTGAAAAGGGAAAAATTCAGTATTCTGCAGCGCAGTTGCGATGAACAACAAAACGTAGGAATATACATTAAATTTATTTAATTTGTTGTTTCTCAATTTTATTGTAATTTTTTACCAATCAAAATTAAGAACATTCTCAATATTTTTTTCTTACTCTTCTGTTTTGGAACAGGCTATATGTTCAGATTTTCTAAATTTTGTTTGAGCGCTTCAAAAGCGAATGGAGAAACGTACAACAAAAACTAGCGCACCGGGGTCGCTTCGCTCCCCCGGCTTGCCTGGTCCACCCAGGCAAAATCTGTTAACTTCGGCCAGGCCGAAGTTTACATACCCTACACCCTGCATACAACGTTTATTAAAGGAAAAACAGTGAATTTCTATCAATAATTAGTGAAAAATGCATCATTACACCTTCAATGCTATTAACTCCATCGTGCGATTTTCACAAATGTGGCATCTTTCAAAAGGTAAATTATATATTTGAAGCTATATTCGTATTCCAAACACGATTATACCCTTTTTTTTGTCGATTGTCTAATCTGTGAATAAGAGTGAAGTTAGGAATCTTATAGGGGCCCATGTTTCTACAAAACGAAGTAGTTCTGGTGTTTGCAGCATTGTGCCATTGCTAATATCTTGGAAGTGCGCATTAAAGCTCTGCAATTTATGGAAGAATAATTGAATCGATGATTTTTTGTGTGCCATAAAATACATTATGATTTTAGTTGCTTTTCATATTTTAGATGTTCATTTCAATGCAGACAAAATCTGATTCAACAACAGACTTGAGAGGGTAGAAATTTTCAACAATATAAAGTCCAGAAGTACTTGCTGCGCTACTATAAGCAACATATAGTGCCGCGTGACTGATTCCACTTTGAAGATGAACAGCCATTTGGAGATATGTAGCTCCCTGACTTTTGCGGATTGTGATCCCGTCAGCAGGGCTTGTATTCTCTCAATCGTCACCTGCTCATTACGTTTATATTGAAAGGATATAATCAATTTTTTATGGGCGTCCATTGAGGTTCAGATGGATGTGGTCTCTTTCTTCTTGCATTCAATCCCACCTTTCATCAGCTAATAACATCCATAAAGTAGTTGGATTTCTTGTAGATCTACGATTTTGTATGGAAGGTGCTCGTGTCCTATAAGAGATTTTCCATTTGATTCTTGGGAACTCTTAGTAGCAATATTTAATCTAATAACTGCCTATATGGTTTACCATATCCAACATTGAGCTGTAGCTTTTGAGCTGAGCTGTAGCTTGTCAATTTTTAGCATGTAAAGTGGTATCGGTGGTACGTATCTGTGATACGGTGATCAGACGCAAAAATTCATCTCTATATATACCATAGTTTATCATATATACCATATTCAACTTTTGCGTTATATGGGAGGGCGATGTTTTCCATTTTTGCCTTTTAAACTCGTATCAGTGGAACATGATTACAACACAAAGTTTCATCTCGATATATACCATAGTTCACCAGATATCCTATATAAACCTTTGCTTTATATGGGAGGTGGGCGTGTCCGATGGGCGATGTTTTCCATTTTATCTTTTAAACTCGTATCAGTGCAACATGATCACATACAAAATTTCATCTCGATATATACCATAGTTCACCAGATATCCCATATAAACCTTTTGCTTTATATGGGAGGTGGGCGTATCCGTTGACCGATTACGCCCATTTTTACATACAAGTAGCTTATTAATATAGAAATACTAAATCCAAAATCTCAAGTCAGTATCTCTTACCGTTTCTTCACAAAATCTATTTCCACAGACAGACACACAGACACACAGACAGACAGACAGACGGACAGACAGACAGACAGACAGACGGACATAGCTAAATCGATTCAGGAGGTGACGCTGATCAAGAATATATATACTTTTCCATACCTACGACCTCTCCTTTAATGCGTTACAAACGGAAGGACAAAATGAATATACCCTTACCTACAGGGTGTAGGGTATAATTATAGACCTGCGCCTTCTACCCTACTACCCACACATTTTAAAAGCTAGTACACAGTTATCCCAACGAATTCTGGATTTCATTGCCAAATAGCTGACCACAAAAAAATGATAGGCTTTAGTGCTGGCTACGCCCACAAATTTGATTTTTTTTCTCTTTTTTTAATATTGTTCAAATGCGAAAAATTTAAGTACAAAGTATCATTCGATTTTTCTTGCTATTGCAAAATGTCATATGTAATGAATTTTAATGTATTCAGAATGTTTTTGAAATAGCTTTTCTATGCTTTGCCCACCCTACTACGATTTTTACAAAATTCTGAAAATTTACGACGTTCAAACTCTGATTTGCTACGATTTTTTAAATCGTTATGTATATAACATTCTCTGTTTTTGGCTCATAAACACAAATTCCAAATTTTTGAAAATTTTAATGAAATCCATAAAACTGCAATTAAAAGTATATATAAGTTTTATAAAATTTTAATTTCTACAACAACTTTAACAAACCTAAAAACGTACTCAGCAGTACGAAAAGTATTTTGATTTAAAGTACTGATGTTGTTTGTTGTTTAGCTCTTCAGTATAACTTTTTCCCATTTACCACGTAAACTTCGTATCACAAGGTCCGAACCTTTGCTATTCCTGAAATACCGTGCATTTGTTTGAATTACAAATTTTTTAAAACCCCAAAAAATTATCAGCTCACCGCCCCACCTACCCTACTGCCCTACACCTACCAAATTTCAAAAGATAGCTCGGGGATTTGAACCTGCGTCTCTGAGCTTAAAAAACCAAATTGCATATGATTTGTACTAAAACTTTAAAACGCTCTAACTTTTTTATTTGTGGAATAAATATCAAATCTTAATTAATGTCGAGCTCTTTCGATATATGAAATAATATACCTCCAAACGCCTGGAAGAAATACGAGATTTAAAAAACGTTCCCCTAAGACAGGATCAAAGGTCATAAGAAAACATACCTTTCCAACGATATAAGATACAAGAAAATCGAGCAACATACGTACAAGGCGAAATATTAGCATTAGCAATAATTAGCATTCGAGAGATTTATTTAGTTTTGCCATAATTTAAAATGATTAGCTTAGCTAACCACAATATTTTTGAAATAAACATATATACGTATACTACGATTTTTAGCAACATTTGCTACGAATGCACTTTATATTTCCTGCTTATAATCCTGCTTTTCGACTTGAATGAAATACCGTGCATATGAGAATGATATTAGTTATACTGGCACACAGACCACTGAAAAGTATGAACCCGCCCTTTGACACGCCCACCAAAATTCAAATATGGATAAAGTGTACACTAGGGTGGGTGTCGCTTCCATACCAAATATAAGCTGTAAAAGTCCACCCCTCATACCTTGAGATAATTTCACCAAAAGTTTACGCCTCTGCCATGCACTAAAAACCGGCAATATCGTTTTAAAGGTATAACTCATCTCATTTTCTAAATTTTCGTCCATAAATAAAAAACTTACAAGCTATAAACTTTGTAGAATTCGATTGTTTTTGCGAATATAGCGATTCTAGGGTATTAGAGAATTTTTTGGGGGTAAAGGTTTCGGAGTGTGCTACGATTGTAGTACTTAACACTTTTCGGAAAATCTACTACGGTTTTAAAAATTGTTATTATAACGGTTTTTTTGTGGTTCGAACATATTTTATTTTGATTTTATATGTGAAATTCGATAAATAATGAATTTAGTTTTTTGCTTATCAGAAATTTAAGATTATTTCCATCACTACGAATTCACATTATTATGGTCTGAATCATGCCCTTCTCAATATGCCGTTCGTATTAGAATGGGAACATCATTTGGAAACTGGAAATGGCGCACCGCAGAAAACTATGGACCTGACCTCTGCCTCGCCCCCAAAATTTTAAATTTAGTACATATTTCAAAAGTACCAAATCGGGGTGAAAGCGATGAGACCGATTTTTGTTTAATTTTCTAAGTAGTCTCCACTAGCACATATACGAAAAAAGCGCCAACAAAATTTTTTTGATACCACACAAATTTTGAAAGTATCCCAGTTTGGTTACTTTTTGATTTTTGGTTGGGTTCTACTCTATTTTTCTTACTATTTCTCATATGCAAATTTACTGCAATTGTCCAATAGGTGGACCTTTAAAGCTTCGGAATGCAGGTTCAAGTCCCAACACAAATGGTAATATATTTTTTTAATTTTTAAATAAATGTTGAAAATCATACAAATTGTTCAATTAATTTGTATTCAAACGTATTTAAAATATCTGTTTAAGCCGAACCCGAGTATTCATTTAAGTATCATCTCTATGTTTCCTAATTTTGTTATTCTAGTACTGTTAAATTTTAGAACTCAGAATGTCTTCGGAAAAAGTCGGTGGTTGGCGGGATCAGATCCGGGCCGACATATTTTTTCCGAGTCACTCTAAAAACACATGTAGCCAGGGTAAGTTGCTAGAAAAATTGAAATAAAGAAAAGGGAGATTCTGTTGAGAAATTTATGTTTTATTAGTATTTTCCACTACAAATTGGAACGGGGACCCAGACATAGTATCAGCGAATTAAACTCCACAAGGCCCATTCCACAAAAGGTCAACCCCTCCAGTACCGACAGCGTACACAATTGGTCCTTCGAGCCGGATCGGCTATATAACAAACACATCGGGTCTACCGCAGGCAGAAAGAAGGCCGCATAATCTCCAGAAGACAAATAGCTGAAAAATTAAGGTGCGTGAATAACTTTGAATTATTTGGTCGATCTCCCATGGTGCATTAAAATTGAGTGAATTAGACGAGGAGCGCGGGAATAGTTCCATAATTTCCCTCCTTTTTCTTTTTTTGTATATTGGAATTATCAAATTATTTTCAATACGAGTTCACGACTATGAGAAAATAAGCAAGCATCACTTCCACTCAGTCACTCTACACCACATCACTCCAAAAGTCTCCAAAGGAGGAGAAATTATACTCACACTAAGAATTTCACCTCACTCAAACCACACATACCCACACCACTTCACTCAAGTTCATTGCAAACGCCATATTCTCCTTTATTTTTTGTTTGCCTCTTCAACGGATCGAAGTTGATTTATGTTGTTGATTTTAATTTTCAACCAAGTCCTGTAGAGGAACGTAAAGTGAAAAAAAAAAAAGAAAGTTGGAAATAATATCAAAACATAAAAGTGAAATCAAATTACCCTTCACAAACAAAGCCGGCAACAAGTGGAACTAGCATCACCAGTCCAGGAATCCATGGGTGCACAATTTTGCGGTCAAAAAGAAGTCAACGTTGGAAGAAATCAAAACCGCGCGAAGGAGATATAAAGAAGAAAATTAACCTGTCAAGTAATATATAAAATTGTACAAAATACTTATTTTTATTTACCATTGTCCGCCATTTACCCTGAGTTGCAGAGTTGCAAATCCATTTTGTTTATTTACATTTATATGTGGAATACCAGGGCTACAACATCAAGTGTTGCCCTCTCCGATATTAAAGGGTTATATTTCACTCACTGTTTTTTATTACAATTGTTTTTATTAAATTTGCAAGTGAACACTAAAGTGTCGCAAGTTTTTAAAGAGAATTTCGGGTTCAACAAAATTTAAATCATTTTGAATTTGCTCTCGGTGAGCTCCACGGTGCCATTGTATGTTTGGTTGGCTTAAAAAGCGATTGTGAATTGGTTTGCGACAATACCGGAATAATTTTAAATACGCATCTGATTTGGGGGTACGATTCAGCAATCAGGATCGTTCGTTTAATTCTTATCAATATTAATAATATTTTGTCTCTCGTCGGTCTGATACATACTTTAGTTTGCCTACCCTCAAGAAATCCAAATATCAAAAGGCCATGTCAGCAGTCGCAAGTTTTATCCAAAGAGCTGATCAACTCATTGAATTTGAATCTGAATTCAACGAAACCTCCTTCAAAGAACATTCAACTTTTAGTCTGGAAATTCAAAAAGAGGAACTTAGGTCCATCTGGTTTGATGTCAAATCAACATACGATGCATGTCTTCATCGTGCCCCAAAGGACAAAGGGGAGTCCGAGGTGGACATAACTAGCTTAAAAGCCCGTTATAGGTACTGTTATCAGACCTATGTCCGTTGTTCAGCACAAATGAATGAATTTAGCGACCAAATCCATCAGTCAAAAAAATCCTCTCTTAAAGAAGACATGGCCACAAAAGAATTGAGTCATAATGTGACTCTGCCCCCAGTGGACACCGATATATTTTATGGTGACTACACTTCTTGGCCCACCTTTCGCGACATGTTTACAGCTATTTACGCTACAAACAGTCGTTTAACTCCAGTAGAAAAACTCTACCATCTTAATCAAAAGACTCGCGGGGAAGCTAAGGAGATTGTTAAGAAGATTCCTCTAACCAATGAAGGTTTTGCAACCGCTTGGAATAATTTGTCTGATCGCTATGAGAATAAGCGTATACTCGTGAATACTCAATTGAAAGTTTTATTCAACTTACCTGTGGTTTCGTTTGAATCGGGAGGTTCTATCAAACGGTTGCAACGGGAGATCAACAACTGCATTTCAGCATTACAGTTGTATGATATAGATATCAGCAACTGGGATGCTGTATTCGTTTATTTATGTTCCACACGGTTACCAGAAACCACGCTTTCTCTGTGGGAACAAAGTATAGTACAGAAGTCAGACATCCCACGATGGGAAGACTTAGACAATTTTCTGACCAGCAGATTCCAAACGCTGGAAACTGTATCAGATTTGAGAAGCTCAGTTACATCAAAAACTGCTAATAAACCTTCTGGTAGTAATACCCATGGTTCTACAGCTAAGAGATTCAACACACATCACGCACACTTGAATTCTTTTCAATGCATATTATGTTCACAAGCGCATGGTATGAAAAATTGTCCAAAATTTCTAAATATGGCAACAAAAGAGCGCTATACCATTGTGAAAAAATTCAATCTATGTCTCAACTGTCTGTCATCGTCTCATTCAGTTAAAGATTGTAAGAGCATGTTTAATTGTATTACATGTCAAAAACGGCACCATTCCCTCTTGCATCGCGAAACTTTAGAAAAAGCTCAAAGCGGCAATAATTTGAATTCGACCACAAGTACCCGGCCAACCACAAACACGTCTGAAACAATTAACCAGACTACTCCCAACATATCCAATACACATACTCATTCAGCGAAAATCCATGAAAATATTCAATCATGTAGCAATTCGAACATTAATACCCAGAGTTATTATGCCACGCGTAATGCTCGAGTGTTACTGGGCACTGCTATGGTAACCATTATTTATCAAGGAAAGGAATTGGAGGTAAGAGCCCTCATTGACCCCGGTTCGGAGGGGACTTTCATTTCCGAACGTGTCCAAAAACGTCTGAGTATTCCAACAACTAAAATTGAAGCACAAGTTTCGGGTATAAGCGACAAAGTAGCCACCCGGGTTAACAAAATGTGCCATGTAGTTATAGGTTCACCTCGGAATTCAGAATATCGCATAAAAGTTACTGCACTGATTCTTCCGCAATTAACAGGGAATCTCCCATCTACTTCCTTGAATCATTCAATATTAAAGGAAATGCCAAACCTCCAATTGGCCGATTCCACTTTCCACTTGAGCGGCAAAGTCGATGCTCTAATCGGAGGAGATCTCTATCCTGATATTGTTCAAGACGGGATTCAACATAAAGTTGTTGACTCGCTGCTCGCTCAAAAAACTATCTTTGGTTGGATACTAACCGGTCCGATAACTTCTGGAAAAGGTTCCAGAATATCGACGGTATCATCAAATTTCACTGAAATTTCGCTCAATCAAGAGATTTCGAAATTTTGGGAATTGGAAAATATTCCCAAGCATACTTTTTTAACCCACGAAGAAAAATATTGTGAAACAATATATTCTGAAACCACTAAGCGATTGGCCAATGGTCGGTTTGTGGTCTCCTTACCATTTCGACCTGACTTTCCGAAAAATATCTCCTTAGGTCGTTCTCGACTCATCGCTAATAAGCAATTTGTTCGAACTGAAGGAGTGTTACGAAAAACTCCCGAGCTGAATAAGAAATATAAAGATGTCTTGAAAGAATATTTGTTGCTAGGACACATGGAAAAGGTTTCAGTGCCAAGCAATACCGAGCCTCCAGCTCACTACTATTTGCCACATCATGCTGTGGTAAAGCCCGAAAGTACCACAACTCAATTAAGAGTAGTTTTTAATGCTTCCTGCCGTTCTTCTAACGGTATTAGCTTGAATGATGTTCTTTACCCGGGTCCTGTCCTACAATCTGACCTGACAATTCTGATCTTGAAATGGAGATTTTTTAAATATGTGTTTAACGCGGATATTGAGAAAATGTATCGGCAAATTCAAGTTAGCAATAACCATACTCCGTTTCAACGAATCTTATTTCGCGAATCTGAAGAAGACGAAATTAATGATTTTGAATTGAAAACAGTCACATTTGGCCTTAATTGCGCCCCCTATTTAGCGATTCGAACTCTCCATCAATTAGCCAAAGAAGTGAAAGATAAATTACCTTTAGCTTCCTCTATTATCAAAGACAATATGTATGTCGATGATGTTTTGTCAGGCGCCCATGACATACCATCAGCCATTAGTGCTCGAGACGAGTTGATAACTGCTTTAAATTCAGCAGGATTCTCTCTGCGAAAGTGGACCTCAAATTCAAGAGAAATTTTAATTAATATTCCAACTGAACATCTTTTATATCAAGATTTTTAGATTTCGAAGATTCCAGTTATACAAAAACATTAGGAGTGCGCTGGAATGCAGAAGCCGACATCTTCCATTTCATAGCGAAGCCAATGGAGCATGTCGAATATGCGACCAAACGGCAAGTGTTGTCAACAATTGCAAAATTGTTTGATCCAGCAGGTTGGCTAAGTCCAATAGTGATAACAGCAAAAATAATCATGCAGAAAGTCTGGACGGAGAAAACGGACTGGGACGACTATTTGTCCCACAGCATAAACGAAGACTGGAAACTCTTTCTAAGCGATTTGAAAGTTATTAATGACATAAAGATTCCGCGATGGATAATTTTGCCCCATGGAAACAAGTTGAGTTTCATGGTTTCTGCGACGCATCCGAGAAAGCATATGCAGCAGCGCTCTATATAAGAGTGAAGGAATCTGAGAATCAAGTATTCACCCATCTGCTGATTAGCAAAACAAAAGTTGCTCCGTTAAAGACAGTATCGTTACCACGGTTAGAACTTTGTGGAGCCGCACTGCTGGCTGATGTAGCAGAAGGTATTATCCCGCAATTTGGAGTTGAGCAATACAAATCGTTTTTCTGGTCCGATTCCACAATAGTCTTGGCCTGGTTGAAAAAGGAACCTAGAACATGGAGGACGTTCGTTGCAAATCGGGTAGCCAAAATAGGAGAAAAGGTCGGTATTGAAAACTGGTTTCATGTAGACTCAGAAGAAAATCCGGCCGATTTTGGAAGCCGTGGAGTCTCTTCCAAAGATCTAGGCACTAACAAGATGTGGTGGGAAGGGCCATCTTGGTTGAGACAAAATAGTCATACATGGCCAAATGCCAAGGAAAAGGAACTACCAGATGCTGACCAAGAGAAAAAAGCGATTAAAACCCACTTTATCTTTTTTGAAGAGCACGATGATATTCTGGTCAGATTTTCATCTTTCTCAAGAGCGCTAAGAGTGTTAGCCTACGTTTTTAGATTTTATTTTAGATTAAAAGGGACGTCCAAATACTCATCACTAGAGCTATCACCCGATGAAAT
Source organism: Coelopa frigida (assembly GCA_017309665.1). Classification (NCBI taxonomy): domain Eukaryota; kingdom Metazoa; phylum Arthropoda; class Insecta; order Diptera; family Coelopidae; genus Coelopa; species Coelopa frigida. Next base: position 42,449 of record JAFDUT010000129.1, on the reverse strand, counting down.
CAGATGATAAAATGCGCTTAATCAGTCTTATCTCAGAAAGTCAATTTTCCTAATGAGTATCACGCGCTTCTCACTCAACGGAAAATCAGTGGCAAAAGTGAACTTTTACCGCTGAATCCCTTTATAGATACTCTTGGGGTTTTGCGAGTCGGAGGACGATTAGCTCAATGTCCTGACTTGAATTATGATGAAAAGCATCCGATCATTATACCCTATAACTCTTACTTAGCACGATTAATACTTAAATTTGTACACAGAATTTCCTTGCACGGAGGTAACCAACTAGTCCTAAGATTAACTAGGATGGAGTTTTGGATACCGAAAGTAAAAAACTTAATAAAGTCCATTATCCATCAGTGTAAAATATGCACACTTCATAAGAAAAGACAACAATCACAACTTATGGCGGCCCTACCTCCGGAAAGAACGGTGATATCCAGAGCGTTCTCAACAACTGGTCTGGACTACGCAGGACCGTTCGAAATTAAAAATTATACCAGTAGAGCATGTCTCATAACCAAAGGGTATGTTTGTGTATTCGTGTGCTTCGCCACAAAGGCGATACATCTGGAAGGAACCAGTGATCTCACGACCGCATCATTTCTTGCAGCATTTTCACGATTCATATCTAGGAGAGGGTGTCCTTCTCAAATTTATTCAGATAATGGAACAAATTTTGTCGGCGCTTCACGCGAGCTGAAAAAGGATTTTCAAAAATTCATCAAATCGGTGGGCAGCGAGGTCACCAGAGTGTACGCGCACCAAGAGATAAAATGGCATTTCAATCCTGCCGGAGCGCCGCATATGGGTGGCCTTTGGGAAGCCGGTGTAAAAAGCTTTAAGGCTAATTTCCAGAAGATGACTGGCAGTATGAAATACACATTCGAAGAGTTTGCGACATTATTGTCTAGGATAGAAGCATGTTTGAATTCGAGACCCCTAAGCGCCATGTCTGAAAGCTCGGACGAGTTAAACCCTTTAACTCCGGGTCATTTTTTAGCCGGAACCCCATTGCTATCCCGCGCTGAACCAGAATTATCCGATAGTCCAATATCCATCGTAAACCGGTGGCAAAGAGTCAAAGCTATCCAGCAACAATTTTGCCAACGATGGAAATCTGAGTACCTTAAGGAACTCCATAAGCGTTATAAATGGAAATATCCGAGCAGAAATCTCGCAGTTAATGATTTGGTAGTGATACGAGAAGAAAACATTCCTCTACATGAGTGGCGTTTGGGTAGAGTGATAAAGATTCATGAAGGAAGTGATGAAAGAGTGAGAGTGGTGGATATACGAACCTCAAGGGGTACGATAACTAGGCCAATAGTTAAACTCGTTGTTTTACCACAATACTAGAATTGTTATTCGATGCCTTTTGTTTTGTCTACTTTTCCTTTTTCTCTTACTTAGCAGTGAATATGGGTCGCTTCAATCGAAACTCCATGCAGATGTCGAAGACGACTCCCTCAAGCCACTGCAGATTATGTGACCATTCCCACTCAATTCGTTATTGTTCTCAATTTAGGGCAATGTCAGTTGAGCATAGACTACGGGCAGTAGCGTTGCATCGCTACTGCCTGAACTGTTTAGGTCCTCACCACGCCACCAGAAATTGCTATAGCAATTATACATTCCGGTACTGTTCTGAAAGACACCACAGTCTTCTGCACTACCCTGACCAGCACGATGAGAATTTGAAGAATGAGGAACCCCAATCAAACACCGATTCTGAACGCGCGATCGAGGGCGGAGGAGGACATCGGAATCTAAGACCCTCCTGGAATTCGCTCATGGAATCCGAATCTGAAGATGATGTGACCGCAACATCTCAATCCCATGGAACTAGGACCAGGTCCTGGCTAGCCGAGACGCGCCCATTCCGTCCTTCGCTTCAATCTGGACTCAGACCTCGACCGTCTGAGCTACATCTTCAGGCTCCTATTCCGTCATCTGGACCCAGACCCCGTCCGTCTGGGCCACGTAGACGACGATCGGACTCGTCATCTGGACCCAGACCCCGTCCGTCTGGGCCACGTAGACGACGATCGGAGTCATCATCTGGACCCAGACCCCGTCCGTCTGGGCCAGATAGACGACGCGCTGGAACGCTATCCAGACCCAGACCTCGCACGTCTGGGTTAGAAAGACGAATTGTAGATGCCAGATATCATCTCCGACCCTCACAAGACTCTACAATTATGAATCGAATGGTATCTGTGTTCCCTACAGCAATCATAAAGGTGATGGCGATCGGTCGAACTCAGACTGTTCGAGCTTTGATTGATCCTAGCCAAGGAGTCTCTCAAATCTCACCTCGACTAAGGAGTTCGATGCGTTTGCCCACCCTCCAGGTTGGTGGTAGGGAGACCACCTCAATTCGAGTACGAGGGCAATCTGCCCGAACTGATAGCATTCGCCTTTTAGTGTATGTCGACACTCGTTTGCCTCGAACGACTCCGTCTGAATTCATCGCTGCTCGCTCGGCCGAGCCATACATCAATCTAACTCTAGCGGACCCAACATTCCATCAGCGTCGGGAGGTCGATTTGGTGTTGGGCGTTGAGGTGTGGACTCGAATTATAAAATCCGGAATCATGCCGGGATTGGCGAATCAATTAATGGCCCAAGATACGAAGTGGGGATGGGTGATCTGTGGGATATGCCCAGCTTAATATAAAGACTACAAAGGCACCATGAATCGATCAAATTTTTCAAATTATTCACGTTCCTATCATATCTTATAAATTTAACCATAATAACTGAACTATTACGAATTATATAATAATTATAATTAATGTTGAATTGATTTATTGCAATGATGCTGCAAGGCGGGCGGCAATGTTTAAGCCGAACCCGAGTATTCATTTAAGTGTCATCTCTATGTTTCCTAATTTTGTTATTCTAGTACTGTTAAATTTTAGAACTCAGAATGTCTTCGGAAAAAGTCGGTGGTTGGCGGGATCAGATCCGGGCCGACATAGTTTTTCCGAGTCACTCTAAAAACACATCTAGCCAGGGTAAGTTGCTAGAAAAATTGAAATAAAGAAAAAGGAGATTCTGTTGAGAAATTTATGTTTTATTAGTATTTTCCACTACAAATTGGAACGGGGACCCAGACATAGTATCAGCGAATTAAACTCCACCAGGCCCATTCCACAAAAGGTCAACCCCTCCAGTACCGACAGCGTGCACAATATCAAATCTTAATTCTTTGAAAATTTTGGTCATACTAAATAAAGAGTTTCAAAACTGAAAAAAATTGAATTCCGTATAGACTGAAAAACCGTCTGTCAGATCTTTGGGATGAAATTTTGACACCATATTCTGACTACCACAAGATTAGCATAAACATTTTTAACCAATTCGATAATTAAATAAATTCAACATAACTTGAATAACTTGAAATCTTACATAACCGGCAACGTTGAGTACCCATTGAAATATAATTTGAAATATCAACAAGGTTCCGAAAAATGTAAAGAATCCCGAGACCTGCCTTTCAAAGCATACTTCGCGAGTTTTTGAGCTATCGCCTGGGTGGACCAAGAAAATTAGTTAGAAATAAAAAAAAATAAAAGTTTATTTGGATGGGGATTTGAACCTGCGTCCCTGAGCTAAAAAACCCAAATTGCATAATATGATTTGTACTACAACTTTAAAGCGTTGTAACTTTTTTATTTGTGGTGGAAATTTAGACTTCAACATATGAAATCTTAATAATTTTTCGAGATCTTTTGATTTATGAAATAATTTACCTCTAAACGGCTAAAAGAAATACGAGTTTCAAAAATTTCCCCCTGAAGACGGGGCAAAGGTCATCGACATATACGAAGAAAACATTTCGACAAACCTTTCGAACGATATAAGGTACAAGAAAATCGAGCAACAAATACCAAATACTATTTTAGGGCGTTGAAGGGAAACGAAAAATTTGTTTGTCCTGAAATCGTCTTGGCATAACCTTTCATATGAGGGGCGGCCAAATATGATTTTTTTTCGACCCCTCCTAATGCATATGTGAAGGGAATTATGTGAATCAGAAATTGAAAATAACATGGTTTGAAACGCGTTTGACAGATTTTTTAAATTTAGTATGTGGGTTTGTAAAGCGAAACGTACCCAAAAAACTGCCCACACGTTTCAACAGCTAGCACAGTTTATCGACAGAATTCTTTTAAAATGCCCATGTGGGTTTCATTGGCAAATGGTTGGCCACAAAAAAGGATAGACTTTCTTGCTTCCACACCCACAAATTTGATTTATTTTTTTCTCACTCTTAATATTGTTCAAATGCGAACATTTTACTACAAAGTAAATTAACAATTTGTAGCATTCGATTTTTCTTGCAAATTCACTCTGTTTGATGCTATAGTTGTTACTGCTATAGTTGTTACTAAAACTAAAAAAGAGAAATGTTTTAAATGATTTGAACCTGCATCTCAAAAAAATTCAAATTCTTGAATCTGAGACGTGAAGTTAAGATATCGAATCTTAATAATTTTTTTGATCTTTCGATATATAAAATATTTAATCCAAAACGTCTGAAAGAAGTAAGAATTTCAATAAATTTCAGCCGAAGAAGTGGTCAAAGGTCATTGCCATATACTTGGATATAATTGGATATCAAATACCAAATTTCAAATTAAAAATGGCTCAACAACAACCAATGATGTACCCACCCTTTGCCTCGCCCTCAAAATTTCAAAAGTAACAGGATTTGGTAACTCTTCGCCCGATTTTTTCAATTTTACCATGTGGGTTTCACTGGCGCATAGACGGAAAATGACCTACAGCAAACAATAATCGACTCGCCCTCTGCCTCGCCCTCTGCCTCGCCCTCAAAATTTCAAAAATAACAGGATTTGGTAACTCTTCGTCCGATTTTTTAAATTTTACCATGTGGGTTTCACTGGCGCATAGACGGAAAATGGCCTACAGCAAACAATAATGGACTCGCCCTCTGCCTCGCCCTCAAAATTTCAAAAGTAACAGGATTTGGTGACTCTTCATCCGATTTTTTTCAATTTTACCATGTGGGTTTCACTGGCGCATAGACGGAAAATGGCCTACACCAAACAATAATGGACTCGCCCTCTGCCTCGCCCACAAAATTTCAAAAGTAACAGGATTTGGTAACTTTTCACTCGATTTTTTCAAATTTTTAGTTTCAGTAGCAAACTATAGCATGAAATACAATTTCAATCATTGTGAAGTCGCAAAAAAAAATTCCGAAAATTGTTCGTTTAATTTATACTACTTTGTATCGACATTTAGAAGTTGAGATATCAAATCTTAATAATTTTTCGAGATTTTTCCATTTTTGAAGTAATATACTCCCAAACGCCTGGAAGAAATACGAGTTTTCCCGCAAAGACGGGGTCAAGCGATATCTTATATGAAAAAGTTCCCAAACCGTTTGTCCGATCTTCATGAAATTTTGGCAGCATATTCCTGACTGACATGAGGTCAACATGGGTATTTTAAAAACCTTTTTTTTTTAAGAAATTCAATAATATTATAACTTTAACCACAGTGAAATGACGAGACAGCGTCGAGTACGCATTGAAATACGATTTGGCATTTCAACAAAGTTTTGAAAAATGTAAAGAAAACCCGGGATTTGATAGCCGGGGGTGGACCAGGTAAACCGGGGAGCGAAGCGACCCGGTGCGCTAGTATCAAATAAAAACACACTTTAAAAAATAAAATAGATAAAAACAAAATAATTTAAAAAATGAAATGAACAAAAATAAATAAAAATAGTATTAATAATTTTTTATCTAGAACTTACTCGTGTCTCGAGTGCAGCAGACGTGTCTGGACCTTTCATTAGAGCATCTGGAGCTTCGAAGAAAGTCAAATTCTGATGGTTGATCACGCCGAACCATCTCCAAAAGACTGGGGCAATTGTAAATGGAGATGCAAGTGCCGCTCTTGCCATTGGGATTACGACAGGTGGCTATGGGAAAGAAATAAAACTATATATTGCTATAGATGAATCATATTATTATAGATGAAATATAATAAAAAAATAATAAGAAATGTATTAAAAAATAATAAAAAAAATAAATAACGCGAATATGTGTGGACATGTATTTAGATTAAACTTTATGACCGAGGACAGAACACAAAGGATGAAACAAATTAATTGAAGAGCTTTTAGTACTTTGGCCGGTGATGAGGGTGGATCGCATCAGACACGCTGCCCACAGGATTCCTAACGAAAGCCAGCGGGTAGTTTTCAAATATTTCATCTGGAACATTGTTGTTGTGATGGTATTTGCCGGTATTGATTTCTTTCACAATGTTGCAGTCGCTTTTGTAATTATTTCTCTGTTTTTCGACTTATAACACGTATTAAAAATTTATAAATCATTTAATTATATATTATATTTCATTATTTTATTTCCACGTTCACTTCAATGCAGTTCTCTTTCTGAATGTGAGATTCACAAATAGTCGACGCGAAGACTCGGTTCTCATCGGTTATCGTCTAGTTGTTTATAGACAATTTTTTCTAATTACTTGGAAGTACATTTTCATTGGATTCAACTGATATACCGGTATGAACCCCAGTAGGAATCGTAAGATCATACTGAAACCGATAATATTTTTTTCGAAAATAATCCGAGGGTTGAGATTTAATGGAATCTAGGACTAGGTTTAAGGATCAATTGGACAGAATTTGTGTGGTCTGTGTCTCCTGCTGATATTTTACATTTAAAGTCCTCATGATCATCCTATTCCTACTGGATTTTTGTCGATCGGCTGAGAGAACTTACGACAACAATAACTCGAATAACAAACGTATGGTGAGTACAATCATGTACATAGAGGCTGCAATACAACTGATGAGAATAGAATTCGATGAATGCTATGGTGAAGATGAGATGTTTGGAATTCGATTAAGTTTGCAGTGAAGATGACGAGATTAGAATTCAATGAATTCATAGAAAGATCATCGTCGTGATTGGGGCTTTTTCACAGTTCTCATAATAGAGGATTATTACCTGAATTAACCAGAATCATAGACAGATTCATTAACCAGAGAACCTTCATCTGAGGGATACCATCGGTAATGGTTATTTTAGGATCTGCTCAAATGGAATTGTGGAGAGAGATATTTGTGAGTAGACAGGAGAAACGAGGAGAGAGAGAAAGGGCTGGTAAGATAGAGAAAGAGAGAGAGAGTGGGAGAAAGAGGTCTCGTTGGACAGAGAGAGTTAAGAAAAGAGAGTGAGAGTGAGATGAATCGCGAGCTAGAGACAGAGCAATCCATTGTCGTCGTCGCAGTCGTGGGCGGCAATTAGTCCAAGCCACGAACAACGTTTCGCCCGGGGCGACGGCGAGCGCAAAAGGACATCGCGACAAATGCACCTCGCACACAATTATCCTTTGACAGAGACGCCGACTGTGACGGCGACAACGTGGGCGTCGGCGACTCTCGTCCTTGGGATGAGTTGTCGACACAGAGGATGCAACGGATGTCGCCAACTTGCTGCGAGGCATCGCAACGAAATGGGAAATAATTTGCGAGCATAATTAGAAGTTCGCATTTCGCACCTGCGTCGTCCCACTTCCGACAGTAGATTCGAGTTTCTCTTCCACCTCATCGTCTCGTCTCTTTCTCTTGTCTTGTCTCTTTCACTCTGTCGTGATTCTACGTGGTACGTGGTTGTTTTGGTGGTAAAATTTTATCATTCAATTAATTTTAATTTATATTTTCCCATTGAAATAAACCCCGATGCGCATCGATATTTTTCATCGAACTTTTAATTGAACGTCTCGCGGCCCGCGGAAACTTCTCAGACATCCTACCGACGATAGCAGCCACGCCTCCTCCCCTCATCAGGAAGCGATGCCGCCCCCATCTCGCCTTCCGGAGTCGACGAGGTGGAACAACAGCGGAAACTTTGTTGAAAATGATTTGACGCGCATTTTTGCTTTCTATTTTTATCTTTTGCTCTCACGAGAGACCGTCTAACAATCTGGCTCTATCTCTCTTTCACTTCCTATGTCTCCTTCTCTCTCTTTCTCTTTCTCTCTCTCTTTCCCTTTCTCCTTCCCTCTCCCCATCTGTCTGCTCTGCCTCGATAGTTTCTCGCTTTTTCTCTCCCTCACAAGTTATATGATATTCAAATAGAATTGAATAAAATATTTTTGCCGTCATGGGAAGCATCTCAAGCGCCGACATTCTTCAGACAGACACATATTACTTCTCTCTCTCTCATCTCTCCATCCTCTTCACTTCCTTCTCCTCTCTCTCTCCTCATTCCCACCTATCGTCAATGCGACTCAGTAAAATAATGACGAATTGAATCTCATATTCTCATATTTAATGAAGTTCGTTTTTCTTTTAGATATATAAATTTCAACATTTTGCATTGCATGCATTTATAAATTTGCATATTATTTTTATAACTTCATTTCAAAACTTTACTGAAGTTCACTTCAATTAAAACATGTTTTATTTAAATTTTAAAAATTATTCCTTTTATATTGTTTTTTCCTACTCATACCCACACATGCAAAAAGTGTCCTTAAAATTCGTTGAAATTCACCAAACAAACATGTTTCATTTTTACTCCAACTGTATTCGAAACTTTTTTCTTTCAGTTTTTAAATATTTTCTATCGCTGCTCAACAGACGCAATATGCTCACTTTTTGCACATGTGAGGTTGCCCAACCCTATAACGATCTCTCCTATTCCCTCCTGTAAATCTATCTTCACTTTGTTTCGCTTCTCTTCACTTCACTTCCCTTTCCTTCACTTTACTTCTCTTTCCTTTCCTTCCCTTTCCATCCCTCACCATCTCCATCCGTTGAAGTCAAGTGCTCCTGGTGAAAGTTTCTTCGACCGAGTATCGAACACTATTCAAAAAGAAGTAACTAACTTTTGCACTTTTACCACACCTTCCCCCGCCACGCCTCCCGCCGTGCCACGCCCCCGGCAGTGCTGCTATCGACGCCATATCGTGGCTCGCTCATAACTGAAACCCCTGCAGGTTTTCCGCATGAAAGGACGACGTCGATGTCGTCTGTCCCTGTCTGCACCACGTTCTCGTTCCCGCCCCTCTGCTTCTACCCACTGATCCCTTCTCTATCTCGCACCCTCGTCGTCATCGCTGCGAGTGAAAGAAATTGTTTGCTCCGTACGAGTGACGAACGACGACGACGAGGAGCGACGCCCACCTGCTGAACCGAGGGGCATCAATTGCATCGACATCTGAGATGAGGGAAGAGTTCGCAAATGTGGGACGATGGAAGAGTTCAGCAAATGCGGACCGTAGAAAGAGTTCAAGACTTGTGGAACGAGAGAAGAGTGCAACAAATGTGGCCCGAAGGAAGAACGCAGCACATGTGGCGGGCAGCAGGACGTCAACCCGTGAGGGCGTGGCAGGTCGTAAACGTTGGCTTAAGACAAAAATTTTACGGAAATTGTTTCCGTTTCCGGTGGCAGGGACAACACCACAAGGATGATGACGTGGACTATGGCGATGGCTTCGGTTGCTGGTCATGAGTCTGGGTCTGGGTTTGAGTTTTGTCCTGAGTCTGGGTAGGAAGGCGATCGTCTGTGCTCTGGCATTGATTTATGATGTTTGGTATGAAGAATTTAAAAGCATCTGGCAACCGCAGAGCATGCGGGTGGCAACGCCAAAGTTGAACCCGATGGCGACCTGCAACAGAAGGCGGTCGAGACGAAGGCGGAAGTTGAGGAGGTGAAGGCGAAGGTGGAGAAAGAGACGGAAGCGAGGGCAACAGTCGCTCCGTACGTGGCCTGCATCGAGCACTCAATAGACTCGGGGTCCCACGGCGATAGAGACAGAGAGTAGAAAGTGAGAGAGACAGAGAGTGAGGAAAAAGTGAGAGGCAGAGAGTGGAAACATTGATAGAGCGTGGAGGAAGGAGTGAAAGGAGAAGGAGAGAGAGAGAGAGGCGCAAAGAGATGAAAAAGTGTGTGCTCATGTGAGTGTTTGCATGTCTGTCTGTGTGTGTGTGTCTGCGTTCATGTGGTGTGAGCAAACTTTCGTCGATTCAGTTTTCAGTTCATACTTTAAAACATCTCCCACAGCCCCGCCCCCCACCTCATCGCCCACTTCCACCAACTTTGTCAACAGCCTTTTGTCTGCTGCTCGACTCCTCGACCATGCGAACGCTTGCCAACGTCACTTGGCCGGCGTTGCCAGATTTTTTAAACGGTTCTTCGTCTCTTTTCGTTGTTTCTGATGAAAAGTTGTCTCCACCATGAGGCGGAAATCAGTTCAATTTCATTGGCCAACCGATCGTGAGATCATCGTCGTGGTAAATTCACCACAAGGAGCTCTGCCGACGTCGTTGGCATTGGCGAGCCATAATTACCTCGTCCCCAACCACGCCCACCTCCCACGCCGTCTCCTCGAAACTGCGAGGCTTCGAACCGAGGTCAAGGATTTTCCACTTTTTGCTGTTCGAGCTTAAGCACTCGACATAGAGGATTAGGTTGGGAGGGGAGATTGGGATGAGGGGGGGATGTTGGATGAGGTGGGGATGATGGAATGAGATGGGGAGACCGTTGAGAGATGGAGAGTCATTGGAGAGGGTTCGGAGTCATTGGAGAGGGTTCGGAGCCATTGGAGTCCTTGCAGTGTGCGGTCTTCGCAAGGAAGGAACGAAGCGGAGTTGGACCCACTTGCGTCGTTGTGCAAGCAGACCGTGAACTTTCGCTTTCGGCTCGTCTCGCGAATAAATATTTGCCAATTGCAAATAAAAAGTTTAAATTATTATAATTTTTTGGTTTTGCTCTCAAAGCAATGCGGCCGGCGGCACGTGAGAATAGTAAAGAAAAAAAGAGAAGTGAAGAAAAATATAAAGGAAGGAAAAAGAAGAGAAAATAGACGGGAAAAGAAAAAAGAAGGAAAAAGAAGAGGTGCCGCAAGCAAAGGAAGATTTAGTAGGTGAAACCGTGAAGCAGGTGAAGAAGACGTGGTGCAAAGCATCCCTTGGAGTCTCATTGCTCTCGAGCTCCACTACAATTCTGCAAGGAATCCGAGATCGAGGCAACAAGCACAAGGTTTTTTTGCTCCACCGTCCCTGGTCTGGCATCCTTTACTACTTCTTCCATGAAGGTGTCCTCTGTCCTATATCCCTGAGTTCTGGTCACTGTGTCCTCTTCTCTCTCTCCTCTTCTCCGTCTCCTGTTCTCTATAAAACTTGATGGTCCCTTCGATCCCCATTCTCATGATCGTCCACGCTCTTGTGGTCGCTTTTATTACTATTTTTGTTATTATTGTTGTTGGTTGTAATCATCCCAAACTCCCCGACCTTGGTCCCATTCCCAATGGAGAGACGAAACTTTGCTCCCGAACTGGATAATTCACCCGGTGTTCAGGAGAGATCCATGGTGGAGTCCAAGGGGTGGCGGGTGCATTTGAAAACAAATTGAAAATAATTGCCCTGGAGTATTTGTCACAGTATGCGTCTGTGTGTGTGAATTGAAGTCGTAGTGTGTGAGTAACTAACCTTTTAGAGAACGCAGTAAATGAATATGTTTGCGATAAAAAAAAACATTTAATTTTCTCACAAACTCTTCTCCTGCTCCTTCATCACCAACAGAATAACTGAGAAAAATAAAATAAAAATTCTCAGATATTCACAGAATATGTGAGGAAATGACATTTCAAAGTTTTCCACACCACACCAAACTACAATGAAAAAATTCACCCACAAACACAAGGGCAAAAGAACTCACCCATATTTCCAACAACTGGAAATAGTTGGCAACAAAATAATGAAAAACACAATAAATAAATTAAAAGGACATAAAAAGTTACCGCAAAGTAGAAAAAGAAGAAGAATAAGTAGGGGGAAAAACAATTAGAGAGAGATGGACTTCGTTTGAAAACAATGCGAATTTAGTGGATGATAACTATGTACACATTATTGTCTAAGGGATAATGATGAAGCTCAAAGGGTTTTTCAATTACTGCGAACTGGTGTGAGTTGGAGACATTTTAAGTGAGAGTCATTTTAAATTGGAAAATAAGTTAAGCACAGTCTGGAGTGGGGGGGATTTTAAAATTAATATTTTTGGAAAAATCCTTGATACACGTAGACCATAAAAATATCGTAAAAAGCTATAGAGCTAGAGGAAAATATCTCTATAATAAGAGTAAAGGGAAAATAATCAAAAAGAAGGAAAATATCTCTGTAATAAGAATTCTGAAAATTTAGAGATAAAATACCAACTAGACGATATCGTAAAAATCCACGAATTCGAAGTTCGTTAACCTCACAAGGTTCATTCAAGAATCGAACACGAACCATCGTCTTCCAGTCTCAAGAACAATTTTCAATTCCATGTAAATTCGAGTTCTCTCCACACACAATCCCAACTCCTCTTTTTTTCACTCTACCTCTGGCGGCAACAAAATTCACAACTCTCATGCAACCATCGAGTTTCAACCGCAAAACTTCAGACTTCTTGAGAGATAAAGGTAAATATAAGAAATACATACGAATGTGAATATTTGTGTAAGGGTGAGTGAATGTGTAAGTGGGAGTGTAGGTGTGTGTGTGAGTTCTCAGGTGAAGAGTAAAGATGTCGGATAAGCAAATGCAACTTAATCGAAGGGAGATGCAAATTTTGTGGTTCCACTGTGCGTTTGCTTCAACCATGTTTCTGTTTGTACAACATTCTTGGGGTTGTTTTTGATATTTGTTTATTGATGTTGCTACCAAGTATGCTGCCCAGATCACAACACAAGTATCAACAACAACATGCATATGAACAACAAAAGTATCATCAACAACAAACAAAAGCAACAACAATAACTGCCAGCGGTAACTTGGCGGTTATCAATGTAATTGGGCACTTGTGCATATTTTGCAAAACCATTTGTTATCACATGAGAGAGATTAACGGCGACCTCGGTGTGAACAACTTGAGCAACATCCACAAGCAGAAATAACAAACTCATTCTCCTTTCGCCCAACAACAACTCAAAAGTGCCAGTTGGCTCTTTTAATAATTAATAAGAGTTTTATAAATCTTCGTACAAAGTAATGAAAACTAATGCAATGATACTGAGAAACACACAAATACTGAGAAATGGGATCCTTGACCTAAATTTTTGCTCTTTTTAGGCCATATTTCCCTTAGTCAAACAGTAAAGAAACTCTTCACCAACTATGAATTAAACTGTATAAATAAACGGTATTTTCCTGACTTTTATCCTATTCAATTCCATTCATATCCTGCCCTTCCACATATTCTACACTCTCGTCCTTCCACATTTTCAACTCCCAAAACACCATTAAATAAACAATTATTCAACATTAATTGAACAATCGCCACGACCTTTACCACATCGACCAATGCGATTGCTTTGGGGTTTCAGCAAATTGATTATCAAATACCGAAAATACCCAAATATATATTTGCTCATAATCAGTTTATGAATTGTGGTCTGAATGGTAACGAACCATTTGCAGGTCAAAATATAATGCAATAAAAATATAAGCTATAAATCCATAAAGTAAATAATATTATCCGGTTTATAATCCAGGGATTTGGCAATATCTATAAATGAAGAAATGCAAATTATTGTAAGAATATCTATAAATGTAACTGTACTGTAACGATATCTATAAATGTACATTTTTGTAACGATATACATATAAAAATAACTATAAGTCGGACGATATCAATAAACAAAAGTCCATAAATATACTGTCAGTATTTTAGTACAACATACCAAAGTTTATAGATAAGGATGCTATCTATAAATTTAGGAATTCGCTGTTAATTCTTCGCTGTCAATAATTCGCTGTAAATATTCACGTGCAAATAGCAGGAATAACGATAAACTCTATACCACACACTACAGTGCTTTTCCAAACTACGATGATACTTCCAACCCCTTACAAAAAGCAAAAACCTAGTTTGGAGACGGAAGCAAGAATCATGTTTGGAGTAAGAAGCAAGAATTGACTTTGTTGAAAAAGGTGGTTGAAATGAATAAAACTCTGCCCACGGTGGGTGCGAAAACTTCGTGTGATTCCAAACGAATCTTTATTAGCTTTGGAAAGTTTGATTGTCGTAGCCGCCTTGTTGGAAGCCGTTCTGTGTCTCCGTGGGAGGCGCACTGGGGCTTGGAATATCGTAGACGGGATACAGTGGGGCGAATTCACAGGGCCCGAAGTCATGCTGTTCATCGTCGTTGATGTCGGCGCGCACCATGTGAATGGATTCCATGTATGAAGGAGGAACTGCAAAGAATCAAATGGGGAATTAAATAAATAATAAACTGGGGAATAAGGAATAATATAAAGAATTAAATAAAAATAAAGTAGATAATAATAGAAATAAAATAAATAATAAAATGCAGAGAAAAATTAACAATAAAGCAGAAAATGAAATATAGGATAAAATAAAGTATCAAATATAGAAAAAATATAAAATAAAATAATAATTAAAATAAACAATAAAATGGAGAATAAAATAGAAAATGAAATAGAGAATAAACTAAAGAATGAAATAAAGAATTATATAGTGATGAACATTAAGGATAACAAGAAGAATAAAATAAATAAAAGAAGAATAAAATAAAATAAAAATAAAATGTAGGACAAAATGGGAATTTGACTTTTAATAAAAAGCGAACTTACGCATATCCGGGTCCAAAATCGCGGGACTCGCATCGTGTCCTTGGATCACAGAATCCGCCAAAGGCATTTGACTGACTTCCGCCCGATCGTCGTTCGATTTTCCCTCTTCATCGACTCGATCATTTCCAATTGATTTATTCATCGATTGATCGATGGCTCCATTCGTTTGGAGTCTTCGACTAAACGTGGGCTGCTGATGGACCACTTGACGAAGCGGAACGTTGCCGACAACGATCGGCATCGAGACGATCTGGCTGTCGTGCATGCCCTTCATCTTGGCCACGACCTCGACCTGGTAGGCGATCTGGATCAGCTTGCAGAGCGCCATGCAGCTGGGGGGCGTGGCCGGCACGTGCAACTGTCGCTCGATCGAGCGTGTGCAGTTGCGCAGCACCGACTCGCCCTGCGCCTGGCTGATGACGATGCGCTCGATGCACGAATGCCGGGGCGGCCTCTCGCTGTAGTAGCGCACGAGCATCGCCAGCTCGAAGCCGACATCGGAGACGGCGATGTTGCTGTTGTTGATCACCAGCACCGACACCGGGATGTTTTGCCCGGGGACGAAACCCGTCTGTGGCACGTTCAGGACGAGTTTGACCGGTTCCGTGGTCCAGGGACCGCAGCAGTAGGTTTTGTATGTCTCCGAGGACGAAGGAATCTGCAATGAAATCAATCGATTGATTTGATTATCTCAATTAGTTTGAGGAATAATAGTTCATACTCGCATCGCAGGCGATTCATAGTTCAAGTCGACGGTTTTCAGCACGGTGAAGCCACGGGCGAAGCCCAAATCCGATTTCCAAGGACGTAGGACCAACACCTTGACCATGTAACGGACATAGCCGTGGGTGCCCTCAAAGGACGAGGGGCAGCCGGTGGGCAGTTGGCAGGCGATGTTGTAGGTGTGGATGCCCGCACTCAATGTCGTTCGATCCGCTGCAATTGAGTCCATTATCGGTGAAAAATTATACTATGAGGTCCTTTCGTTCAACTCACTTCTTTCCGAACCCAAGAGGTAGGTCGAGGTGTCCAAGTAGTCCTCGCGGCCGAAGAACGTCTGACGCCGGCCGAATCGTCGCTCCCGCCAGTGCGTCAGAGAGAGTCCCTGGATCTTCAGTTTGATGCCTAAAGAGATTCCAGAATCATAATGCATTTTAACAAAGTGTAAACTATTTCCAAGGTTCTTATTTTACAAATTTGAAATAAAAATTAAATGAAAGTAACGAATTAAAATGTATTATGATTGAATTTTCAGTATAATTATTTGGTAAACGCTCGAATTCAAATCTACAGTGATTTTTAGTTTTATGATTTTTATGATAGGAAGTGATTCCTACCAATTATTTGTAATAGATATTTTACCGATAATTTTTAGTGATAAAATTTTGATCGATATCTTTTTTTGGCTTCGTTTGGTTTGATTTGATCTAATTGTTATTTTTTACGATCAGTTTTTTCAATAAAGTTTTGAGAGATATTTTATCATTAGGTATCGATACAATTTTGATTGTTGTTTTTCGATCGATTTTTTTTAAATAAATGTTGATCGATACTTTTTAAATTTGTTTTTTTTTAATTTTGATCAATACTTTAGTAATCAGTTTTATATTATTCCAATATATAACTCAATGTATATGCTTTTCCCAAAATACATACAACCGTAAATTCAAAACTTTATCTCAAAAGGCAAAAGGAAACAAAACAATGCGCTAATCTCACATCAAATGAACGGGTTCTTATCAAGAATTCAAAACTACAAAAATAAACTCTAGAATACATCTAACTTTAGTTATATATAGTCCAAGTGATGGAAAGAGAGATGATTCATGTCGGAAATATTTTGGAAATCCATAGTAAGTATGTTGGAAACCCATAGTAAAAGTTTATGTGGTCATTATAATACATACCCTTCACCTCCAACGCTCTGTCTGCGTTCAGTGTAACCGTGCCGCTGACCAATTGGCCATCGAAATACGTTCCGGCCGGGTTCTGGTCGAACCCAATCTCGCACCTTACGACCATTGTCGCCCACCAATCCACACGTACTAAATCTAATGGTGTATAAATAAACACACTTTGTCTGCTATCACGTTGATAGCTAATTTAATCAGCGGCGGCGAAGGTGGCGACGACGGAGGCTTCGTCAACGTAGTCTAGCTTCTAACATTATGGCCAATTTCTGGTTGTTTAAGATAAGGCGAAACGTGGTGGAATCGCCATGGAACACGGAAGTATGGTGAGGAAGGAGAGGTTTAAGGAAGGGGTCCTAATATGTGACGATACGACTAGAGATATAAATGTTTCAGCTAATCTCATCACAGAGTAAAACACTGAGGTGGCTAGTTGTTCTATCTATCATAAAATAATTATTCACAAATATCAATACAATTGTCGACATTGATTTACAGGAGCTTGCTCGATGTCGGTTTCTCCTCGATTTTGATGTTGTTCTCCTCGTTTTCATCACTAGGAAAAAACTGAGGACAATTGTTGTGATGGGCGTCGGAGGGCGAATCGAAGCCACGCCCATAGAATACCGGATACCGTGGGGCGAAGTCCGACTCGCCCTCGCCGTCCTCTTCTTCGGCGGCAAGATTTGCTCTCTGCGTGTGCATTGCTTCCTCATATGAGGGCGGCGCTAAGGGTAGAAATATAATTCAGTCTCCTCTATATAGAGCAATAAAATCCTCCAACTTACGGCTATCATCGAGCCACGGGGCGACCGCTTCAGACATCGCACTGGCCTCATCCTCCGTCATTGGCAACGCTTGAACCTGCACCGGCGGCCTCCACCACTCCTGCCCTCCTCGAGCCTCATCCTCCTCCTCATCATCGGCCATAACCGAGAGTCGCTCCATCCCTTTCTCCATTGAGAAGGACTCATCCAGGGCGCCCAATTGTGAAACGCTTTTGGTCTTGTAATCTAACTGGATCACATCGCCGAGAATGGGCACGGTGCTGATGACCACCGGCATGTGGAGAACTTCGTTCGTGTGCGGTGCTCGCACTCTGGCCGTGATCTCCAACTCGTACCGGATCTCAATGACCCGACACAGATGCAGGCAGGTCGGGGGCGTGGCCGGAACTTGGAGTTCGAAGCGGAATTGTTGCTGACTCTTGCGCTGCACGCCTTCGCCATGGGTCTTCGTCACCATGGTGCGTTTCTTGGTCGAATGGCGCCGCGACTGATTGAAGTATTTGACCAACATCACCAGAGCTACCTTGAACTCCTTCACATCGACGCTGCTGCCGTTGTTGACCAGCAGCTGGACGGGCAGAACTTCGCCCGGGACATACGAACACTTCGGCAGGGCGACGCTCATCGTGAGGGGGTCCGAGCGGAAGAGGAGGAGGCCGAAGATCCTCGAGATCTCGGCACGGGTGGACAACTATAAAGGTGAAGAGGATATTGTGATATTGTGAACTATACAAAATCTACCCAACTTACTCTCAGTAGTGTGTCGAGGACACCCGACGTCAGCACCGTGAAACCTTTCGTGTAGTGGTTGTCGAACCGCATGGACCGTTGAATGGAGACCTTCACCATGTACCGAATGTGGCCATGACGACCTTCGAAGGACGAGGGGCACTCGGTGGGAATCAGAGCGGAAAAGCTAAAACTACTTGAGCCCTTCTCAATATTAACGTGAGAACCTGAAGAGATATTCAATTTTAAGTCTGGATTTCCATATTCGTGGTTCGAACTCACCTCCCTCGGAGCCCAGAAGATAGGTGCTCGAGTCCAAGTATCTCTCTTTCCCGCTGTAGTGATATGTTTGATTGCCGGAAGATTCCGACCAATTTGTTTTAGCAATGCCCACGATCTTCAGGTGAACCCCTGCGAGAGAACGACAGATTATTTGCTATCCATGCAATGTAGTAGAGATCAAAATTAGTTAGAAATAACGAAGCTATCAAGAGCTAATTAAATACATTGAATTTCACAATAACTTTCCGTATATATAATTAGAAGGCTGACTCATCAACCGACTATTCATCTAATATATTCACATGCCACTTGTTATGATACTTCTTATCAGAATAAAAAAAAAACTTTACATTGGTAGCTGATTATTCTTATCGTTGTCTTGTAAACCTTTCCTCATTAATTACTTGAGCATTTTCACAAACCTTTCACTTGCACCACCTTATCAGAAGTCACGGTTACGCGGCCCGTGATGACTTGATCAGCGAAGAAGATTCCGCTGGGATTATGATCGAAAACGATACTGCACGTGAAAACCATCTTACGGCAGACCGTGAACTTAGTTCCGATTTGCGCTGGCTTAGAACTCCGACTGATTCTGAGAATTAAAAGCAACATTGATAATTGTAAAAAAATATATACTCTTTGCATTGAGAGTTATTATTAGAAAAAATACCCAGTAGGAACAAACTCATCGGTTGAATTTTGCGTTTAAATCACCCTCCAACCATTTCCAACTGAGCTTACCTACTGTGTGTAGACAGGTTTAGAAATGTTTTTTCCCACCTCAAATGTTGTTTCGCTCTTCCTACATAAAAAAATAAACAATTTACTCGAACTAGCAATTATTTCTATATGCCGACGATGTCACTTCTGTGGCTTGAAATACCTGACTGGCTGTCAGTAATGAATTCAATAAACATTTATAGATAAGAACAATTCCAATACACAAACGTACCCATTATCGGAAATTAATTTCCAATTGTGTTTGTTGACACTTCTGATGAATGACGAGAAACAAAAACATTCATAACATTACAATTGGCTTATTTACTTGGCTGACTAACATGATGCTGAGAATTCAATATGAACTCGATACCCCATCAATTCTATATATGTATCTATCAGACAGACATCGTTAGGTCTAAAACTAAGTGGGTAATTAAAGCGCAATGTAGAGTTTCTGAGTTATGATTTAAATTATTCCAATGTTGTAAATTTTTTTAAATAAACCCAAATATTGTTAATTTTTTGCAATTAACCGAAATATTGCTTATGTTTTCCATTAATCCAAATATTATTAATCTTTTCCATTAACCCAAATATTTTTAATGTTTTCAGTTTTCCCAAACATTGTTTATTTCTTTATTTATCCCAAATATTTTTAATTTTTTTCGAAACCAATCAAAATTTACTATTTCAATTATTATTTTCATTTTTTGCTATTAATCCAAATATTCTTAATTTTTTCAATTATCGTAATTATTATAATTAAACCAAATATTGTTAATTATTTCAATTATCGCAAAATTTGTTAATTTTACCATTAAAATCATTTCAATTTATTGACCTATTGCGACCTATATTTTATATAATTTGTACATATATTTTACACTTTTTTAATTAATTCATTTCATTAACTTTATTGATATATTACTAATATTATTGATGAAACTATGTGAATAATTTCTACAACCACGTGCTTTTGTTCGGATCGCCATTGACGAAACCCCCGCCGCCATCTACCTCATCGGGGTACGGAGCCGTGGGACTGGGCACATTGAAGACCGGATATCGGGGCGCAAATTCGCGCTCGCCATAATCGTGCTCCTCTTCGCCGCTGAGTTTGGCGCGCTGCATGTGAACGGCTTCCTCGTAGTTGGGTGGAGCTGGACGGAAGAGAAACAAAGAGTGAAGAGAGAGATTAGAGAGAGAAAAGTATTGAGAAAAGAGATAGAAATAATAAGAGCAGATTATTAGCAAGAGTTGATCACTCGATAGCACAATCCCACTTACGAATGTTGGGATCCCCCGCCCAGGGAGTCGGCGGACTCGGTGTTGGCATCCACGACTCGGAGCCATTGACTCCGTCCTCATTCGTCGTTGGCACTGCGTGGATCTCAACGGACTTCAGGCCGTTATCCTGATTTCCACCCGAGGAAGGTTCCTTTGCCCCCTCCAAGGTTGCCACATCGAGGAGACCTCGCTGCAGTCCGGCACTTGTGGTCGGCTGTTGCTGG
The DNA here is from genome assembly GCA_017309665.1 of Coelopa frigida. Taxonomy (NCBI): domain Eukaryota; kingdom Metazoa; phylum Arthropoda; class Insecta; order Diptera; family Coelopidae; genus Coelopa; species Coelopa frigida. The sequence goes on along the minus strand of JAFDUT010000129.1, from coordinate 21,856 downwards.
ATCACGCCCATCAGCGGAACGTTGCCGATGGTCACCGGGACGCTGACTTTTTGATCGCGATGCGGTGACTTCACCTTCGCCTCGACCTCCACCTGGTAGGCGATCTGAATGATGCGGCACAGGTTGAAGCAGGTCGGGGGCGTGGCCGGGACGGGCAGGTTGTAGGTGTAATGTTTGTTGGTGTGTCGCAACAGTCCCTCGCCCTTCATTTTGCTGACCACCATGCGTTGGGACGTCGTCTCGGTCGGCAACTGGCTGTAGTAGCAGACGAGCATCGCCAGCTCGACCTTGACCTCGATGACGTCGACGTTGCTGTCGTTGGACAGGAGCACGGTGACGGGAATGTTCTGGCCGGGTACATAACCTGCCTGGGGCAGAGACACGTTCAGCTTGAGCGGCTCCGAGCGACAGGGACCGCAACAGAAGGTCTTGTGGACCTCGACGGCAGCGGGCATCTGCAGGGAGGGGGAGGATGAGGATTTTAGGATCATTAGATAATAGTTTGGATGATCTTTAAAGGATATTTGGGATGATCATTAGATAATTATTTTAAAATCAGTGAAATGATCCGTTGACGATTATTTATATGATCATAAATTACCATTTAAATGACGAATAAATAAAATCATCTGAATAGATTTTGAGGATCACTGAGATGATCCTTTGACGATTTTTGAGATGATCATTGAGATGATCATTAGACTATCATTTAGATTATCATTTAGACAATCATTAGATTATTGTTCAGATGATGTATAAATGTTTATTTAGATGATCATTTGACTCTCATTTAGATGATCATTTGACGATTATTGAGATGATCATTTGACGATTATTTAGATGATCATTACTATAACTTAGATGATTATTTAGACAATCATTAGATTATCATTTAGATTATGAATAAATGATACTCAGATTATCATTTCATGATCATTTATATGATCATTTCATGAATTAGGCGGTAATTTATGTGATCATGTCGATCATTACCCTGAGGAGTGGACTGTCGTAGTTGAGGTCCTTGATCGTCAGCACCGTGAAGCCGCGTGTGAACGTCTGATCGAACTTCCAGGGCCGCGCCATCACCACCTTCACGATGTACCGGATGTGGCCGTGCAAACCCTCGAACGAGGAGGGACACGAGAGCGGCAGATGGCAGGCGAAATTGTAGGTGTGAACTCCAGGCTCGATTATCACCGTTTGGCCTGTAAAGCGATCGAAATAATTTATGTCCTACTTCAAGATTAAATGATAAATTAAATAAATCAAATTCACTCACTTTGGTCAGAACCCAGAAGGTAGGTTGTTGATGCCAAGTAATCCTCGTGTCCAGAGTAGTGCTGTGTGTGTGAATGTGTTTTCGTCTCATTCTCGTGTGTGGTGTGGCTTTTGCTCTCCGACCAGCTGGTGTGAGCGAACCCATTGATTTTCAGAGCAACTCCTAAACCAATAAAATTGATATACTATATTGTTAAAAACTTTGCGTAAATATAAATTTTTCTCTTATCAGACAGTTGACAGTATCAATGTGTAGATATTGCATATAGTGAATAAAAAGTACTTGTTTCTGCGAATATTCCCGAAGTTCTTGTGTACCGAACAATTTAGGTTAATATAAATGGATTTAAGCTCTATGTATTCATCTTAAGTCAATTTATTTTATATTCCTTCTCCTGCTGGTAGAGATTAACACGAGAAGATGGGAACCTCTTGCGAAATGAATCATCACGATAAATTTCTGCACTTCTTCTAGTTGTGATAAGACGATCAGCGAACGGTAAACCCCACTCGCGCCTCTTAGATGACGTTGCACTAGTTTATTTTTATTCATAGTTTATTTACGTCACCATATCCATAGTTTATTAACGTCATCATACCTATAGTTTGTTTACATAATTATATCCATATCTCTCGACACTCCTCCTCCCTCCCACGGCTTTTCGAACCAACTGACCTTTGACCTGCTTCGCTTTGTCCGACTGCAACGTTATCCGACCCGTCAGAACCTGACCCGCAAAGTAGGTCCCATAGGGATTCTGATCGAACTCGATGACACAGTTGACAACCATTATATTGCCGATTAATCGATGGTCTGTTTGTGGTGACTTTTTCTTTCGTCGATTTTCACTTTCACAAGCGATTCCACGTCGTCGAATGACGGTAAACGATCATCGACTAACCACTAACGTTTTATTCTACCGATTGTCAGTAAACGTTTAGATTTTATACGATTTTCACACTTGTTCATATGTTTCGACATTGAAATATCTGTCCGTTGAATGGAATACCTTATCAATATGTAGATAAATGCAATACCAACAAAGCCCTCGACACCGCCAACAACACCATTAACATGGACATTAAAGCCAGAACTCATACATCGACCATTTGGCAACCAACCTCCTGAGAACCCACCTCCACCTCTGAGGAACACCGCGGTAATGGAACACCAAACATGTGAATAGATGTTGTTTAGCGTTTTATCTTATCGTACTTTTGCACAAAAATTTCAAAAATATCTGATTATATATGGAAACCCTAGCAGAGTTGTTGTAATAGGGACAACGTGTACCCGAGGGGTTCGCATTGAACTTGCCCTTGACAAGTGAAATGAACTCATATTTGATAAGAAGGGAAGAAGGTTGTGTTTGCTATTACTAAAGAAGAAAAAGGTGAATGGTTCCATATACTTACAGCTTTTCTTGGTTCCATCTAAAACTTTTCTTGGTTCCTTATAAAAATTATAAATTTCTATGTCATCATGGATCATATTTTTACGTCATTTAATACTATTTTTCCCACTGTACTGCAATCACGAAAACTGTTTGTTTTAAAATCTCTTCTCAACAAATACGCATAGATTTAATTAACTGCATTTATCAACGAGGCGGTTCGGTGAGGATAAGATAAAAAATCGAAATTTCTCTCGCTCTCAATAAAAACTCGCTCACAGACTTTCGCTCTCTATTTCTCTCTATCTCTATCTTTCTGTCTCTCCCTCTCCCGATAGAGAGTCACTGTGAGATTTTATGACAAAAGTCAAAATAAGTTGGCCCAAATGAGTTTGGAATAATATCAACACTAATAGTAATAAAAACAATAACAATAAAAATCGGAACCAAGACAGAAAATTCCGCTCAGTTTTTGGGATTTCGATTCAGTTGCTTGTTGTTATCTGTCGCGTTCGCTACCGGCTCGAGCTCTTAACGTGGCCAATAGAGGTAGAGTCAGTAGTAGTAGGCAGTAGTTGTTAGTTGGTGTCATATCGTGAAATGTTCTGATCGCTTTGAGAGAGTGTGTTTCGTGTAGAATTCATTCAAAATGAGCAAGTGTGTGATACAATTCGATCAAAATGAGTTCGGTACATATTTCACAGGTCAGGTGGTCACCGGCCGTGTGATCATCAATATGAATAAGGCCAAAAAAATGAAAGGTACTGCAAAGCAAAGAGATTATTGAAACTTTTACGCTTCCCAAATCGTTACCATGTTCATCCTTTATCCAAATTATGATATGATTTGCGATCAATTTATATAATAACCGGATTTCATTAAGTCTGGTTGTCAAATCCATAGACCATCATTTCGGTTTCCAATCGAACATTTAGACCCCTTAGTTGGCGCTTATTATCTAGTTGCGAAACCTATGATAGTTCTATCGAGATATCTTATCACGGATAAAGAGACAACACAGGAACTGAGACTGGAACTGATAATGCAGATCACCAACACGGATGCAATAAGGACAACAACAATCTAAAGATAATACTAACACATCGTCACAATAGTAGAATAATAAAAAATACGAAAATAAACAAAACAAAAATTAAGCAAAACAAAAAAAAGCAAAACAAAAACAACCAAAATAATAACAAGCAATACAAATACAAAACAATAACAATATTAACAGCAACCAGAACTTCATTAACGATAAACTTATTCACATTAAAATATTTGTGTTGTTCTTGTTTACCAATAATCGAATTATAAATTATTGATAACGGTCTTGAGTTCGGGGATTTTTCGGGAATCTAGTTTGGGAATGGCGCAAAAAAAAACCTTGAGACTTGAGGAAATATTTGTCGAATGATGAATACGGAAATTCCTAACTTAGCGACTCTTCCATTGCAGGAATAAAACTACAGATTTGCGGATACGCGTGCGCCCAGTGGCAACATCGACATGGAAAGCGACCGAGGAAGGTGAAAAAGCACAAGAAGCACGTGTACTATGGGCGCGAGGATTACATCGCATCAACCACATACCTCGTGGGATCCGATGGTGGTAACATTAGAGGTCGACTAAAGTCAATAAGGGATCCTTAATTCTCTTTCTTCGTGGTCTTCTTCTCCAGGGGATCCCTTCATCATGGACGGCGGAAGCCACACTTACTCATTCGCCTGCCCCATTCCCGTCAACTGTCCCTCCTCGTTCGAGGGCACCTACGGCCACATCCGCTACCTGGCCAAGGTGACCTTCATCCGGTCGGGCAGCTCGAATCGAACCAACACCGTCGGCTTCACGGTGCTCAAGCTGCTCGACCTCAATCAGGAGAGTCGGCTGCTCAAGGTGAGCGAGCCCTCAAAGCGATCAAGAAAGTGAAAGTGATTAATCATGATCATTCCCTTTAGGCTCCGGCCAACAACGAAGCGATGGAGAACTTCTGCCTGCTGCAGACGAAGGCCGTCTCGCTGAAGGTCGACATCACCCAAACTGGATACGTTCCCGGCCAAGTGATGCTGGTCAGCGTTCATGTGGACAACGAGAGCAACTTCGATTGCCGACGGCTGACGATTTTCCTCAACCTTCGGGCTACCTACACCTCGGACACGCCTCGCCTGTTGACCACCTCCGAGAAGATCTGTCTGGTGCGAAGATTCTGTGGCCCAGTGCAGCGCTGCAGCAGTAAAGATTTCGCCGAAACTATTCGCATCCCGGCCACGCCCCCAACCTGTGAGCATCTGAGCAAAGTTGTGCGTGTTTCGTACGAGGTTTGCGTTGTTGCTGAAATGAATCGATTGATGCGGAATCCCAAGACCGTGATTCCCATCACTATTGGCAACGTGCCGTTGACGGGTGGCGCCACCTCTTCCTCCTCCGCCAATGGTGTGTCCAACGGTGGGGCTCCCGCAATCGATCGTGCGCCCCGAGCTGACGACGTGCCCACTACGTCCTCGTGCGCCATGCAACTGGCCGGTGGCGACGACCATCGGATGTTGAGCGAGGTGACCAGAGTCGAGCTGGAGCTACGTAAGTCGGGAGAGCGATGGGGGTTGTTGACCATAACAAGAATCATTTAAGCCTAATCACTTAAACCTAATCACTTACCCCTAATCCAATCTCTTCATCTCTGCCCCACAGCGCCGCCCACCTACGAGGAAGCCATGTTCATGACGGCCGAAATCAGCGAGCACGACGATGACGGCAACGTCGACGGCACCGCGGGTCCCGGCCAACGGGAATCGGTGCGATTCACACCACGATACCCTGTTTACGATGTGGATGCGATGTTGGCCGCCGGTGCCCAGGAGTCGACGGCGGCGTCGTATCCGCTGAAGCCGCAGAAGCGTCGGCGGAGGAAGAAGAAAGGACCGAAGGCTCAGGAGGCGGGCGAGGCGATCGTGGAGGAGGAGAGGGCACCGGTGGAGTCGCCGGTGCAGATTTAAGAGCCATGGCCTCTGGTGATCCGGTGTCTGTGTAGCCGGAAGGGATGAACTCACCATGAACTGTGGTGAAATTGAAGCGGGTCATTTGAGAAACGAATCGACGAATTGTATGAGGAGCGATCTAAAAATTAGTGTTTGATTTATGTGAACAAATAAAATAAAAAACATGAATCAAATGAGAAAATAATACTTAAATATATAAAAATAAATATATTAGCAAATATAAATAATAACTAATCAAATAAAATAAAATCTAATAAAGTAAAAAATATATAAAATACCTCAATTATCATGTGGATGATAATAAATAATAATAAACTCGCAATCTATATTGAATTACTCCCTATCTGTCTCTCGCCTGTATATAATCACCTGTTATTCAATCGATGTTTGGACCATGAAATCTATCATTTACCACAAAAGACGGAAAGAGAGAGAGAAAAAAAGATAGGGATGTAAACAGATGAGAGTACGAATTGTAAAAACAAACAATAAATCAAATGAGAGGTACAGCAAATGATAGAGAGACTCCGAGTTGTGAATGAGAGTCTGCGAGTTATGAGAGAGAGACTACGAGTTGTGAGAGAGAGAGTGAGAGTTGTGTGAGAGAGGCAGCAAGTTTTGAAAAAGGGACCTTGGCACTGAAAAAATTCTCTCAATAAAAACCACGGGGAGTTTGAGCTGCTCTCGAAACGTGGGAAAAGTGATCGGTTGAAAACAATTGTCAACAACATTGTCGATGACGTCACACTAGATCGATCTTCGGCACTAATTTACATTATTTTATTTATTTGAATTTGAATCCAGATAAACGGGTAAATCTTTCATCGTGGTTTATTCGCTTTTGCTCTCTTTGAACTCATTTATACTTTATTAGAGATCATGATGATCACGATGTATAACTTGAAATTCATTTTTTTTATCTTATTTAATTTTTAATATTACCGTTTAACTCTGCTTTTCAATAAATTGTCTATAACTTCCCCCTAACAAAAAAAAAAAGAAAACCACTCATTCATCATTTCCTGTGCAAGATTTCGTTTATTGTCTAATTTCTCTAGAGAAAGATCCACCACTTGCCTTGAAGTCATGTTAGGCATGTCTTTACAAATCTATTTGCACTTGTACATAGCGTTGATTTTATGGATATCACCCTTGGAGAATCCACTGCGCTGGCCCATCATCTGAGCCTCCTTGGTTTTCTTCTGCAAAAGAAAAGGAAAATATTATTCATTATTGTTATTAGTGTTATTAGAAACTCACCAAAGCCTTCAGTGTCGGTTGTCCGTTTTTCGAGAAGCTCGTCGGTGAATAATGCATGACGCTCGCATAGTCGTATGGGACACCGAAGCCATATGATTCCTTTGGCGATGACTTCTCGAAGTTCACCATCATCTTAGGCTTGATGTTCTCGCTGAGAACGGCCACGTACTGATCGCGTTCATGTCGATTCTGCTCGTGAAAGAAGCCCACGGCGTGCATCAGTTCATGGATGGCGGTGCCGTAGGTCATCAGGCAACTGGGCCGCTGAAGATTCACCACCTGACGTCCACCCAAACGGCCGACACTCGACCAACAACCGCTGCTATCGCTCACAATCGCAATGTAATCACGTTCCGTTGTCCGAGGCTTAAAGCGAATGCACGTCTTCGAGTGATATTCGTTGAAGGCGTGACGGATGACGGAGAGATCGCGTTCAGTGAACTTTCCCTCGATGACGTAGGGCACGACGCCGCCAGGCCAACGGCCGCTCTTGGCCAACATCCCGTTGCGGACGTGTTGCGACGACGACGGAATCAGGATGTCACCCTCGAGGTAGGTGCCCAACTCCTCGGGATTCACGATGGCGCTGCTTCGATTGGCCACCGTGTAGGCGGCCACCAGTTTCCCGGTGACGGCGGCGTCGGGCTCGCCGAAAATCGCGTTGCCATACATCGAGAAGTCGATCACATTGTCGTCAGACTCTGCCGTTGTGGGCACTGCGCTAACGATCTGAAGGCTCAGGGCCAGAAGGATGAACAATGACTGCTGTCGCCACATATTTCTCTACCAATACTTTCTTCTACCTTAACTTTAACACACTGAAGTGAATCAGAAGTTGTGGGTGTTTCACCAGTCCCGCCTTTTTATAGCCCCTACCTGGATGGTTGAACCGGAAAACTTTACGTTTCACTGATAAGCTTTGACCCAGAACTATTGCATTAAGGCCAATGTAAGGTTCTCACGTTTATGAAATGTATCATTCGCTTATTGTTATCAATAAATGTTTTTGAAAATTTGCATTTTCCTTTTCATTCACGGCTTAACACGCTACATTATGCTGATGGAAAAATTATAAGAACGATCTAATTGATGGATTTGGTTTGCCTGTAAAAAGTTAAAAATTTGGTTTGTCCAATTCCGAACACAACTGTAGCCACGGTGTCCCGGGAAGTGGATCCTAAAAATCCGAAAATTGAAAAAAAAAATATTTTTTAAGTAGTACTGAGATTTGGCCGAAATCGTGATATCTCTTCAAATAGCCGAGATATGACGGCCTAAAGTTTTCGTGTCGGAAATTGGCTGTCGGTTGCGTCTCAGTCATCGTATAAAGCCGTGAAAGGGCGAAAATTAAAAAGGAGGCCTCGCTCTTTCGGGAATTGGACCCTGGAAAATAATATATAAAGGGACCACAACTGTAGCCAAAGTTACCCCGGGAATTGGACCCTAAAAATCCGAAAATTGAAAAAAAATTAGCGCACCGGTTTGCCAGGCAAAATCTGTTAACTTCGACCAGGCCGAAGTTTACATACCCTACACCCTGCATACAACGCTTATTAAAGGAAAAAGAGTGCATTTCTATCAATAATTAGAGAAAATGCGTCATTACACTTTCACAGAAATTATATATTTGAAGCTATATTCGTTTTCCAAAAACCATTATACCCTTTTTGCGGCGATTGTCTTTATCTCAATCTAATCTATGAATAAGAGTGAAGTTGGGTTGAAATTTCCATCAATATAAAGTCCAGAAGTACTTGCTGCGCTACTATAAGCAACATATAGTGCCGCGCGACTGATTCCATTTCGAAGATGAACACCCATTTGGAAATATGTAGCTCCCTGACTTTTGTGGATTGTGATCCCTTCAGCAATTACAATTGGAAATTGTATTCTCTCAATCTTCACCTGCTCATTACGTTTATATCGAAAGGATATAATAAATTTGTCTATGGGTGTCCATTGAGGTTCAGTTGGATGTGGTCTCCTTCTTCTTGAAAACACTCCCACACTTTCATCAGCAAATAACATCCATAAAGTAGTTGGATTTCTTGTAGCTCTACGATTTTGTATGGAAGGTGCTCGTGTCCTATAAGAGATCTTTTCCTTTTGATTCTTGGGAACTCTTAGTAGCAATATTTAATCTAATAACTATCTATATGGTTACCATATATCCAACATTGAGCTGTAGCTTTTGAGTTGAGCTGTAGCTTATCAATTTTTAGCATGTAAACTCGTATCGGTGATACATGATCAGACACAAAAATTCATCTCTATATATACCATAGTTCATCATATATACCATATTCAACTTTTGCGTTATATGGGAGGTGGGCGTGTCCGATTTGCGATGATTTCCATTTTTGACTTTTAAACTCGTATCAGTGGCACATGACCACACACAAAATTTAATCTCGATATATGTCATAGATCACAAGTTATTCTATATTAAACTTTTGCGTTATATTGGAGGTGGGCGTGCCCGTTGACCGATTTCGCTAATTTTTAAATGCAAGTAGCTTATTAATATAGAAATACTAAATCCTAAATTAAAAATTTAAATTTAAAGTCAGTATCTCTTACCGTTTCTTCAGAAAATATATTTCGATTGAGGAGGTGACGCTGATCAAGAATATCAAGAAGCTTTTCCATACCTACGACCTCTCCTTTAATGCGTTACAAACGGAAAGACAAAATGAATATACCCTTACCCACAGGTGTAGGGTATAAAAATATTTTTTAAGTAGTACTGAGATTCGGCCGAAATCGTGATATCTCTTCAAATAGCCGAGATATGACGGCCCAATGTTTTCGTGTCGGAATTGTCATCGTAGAAAGCCGTGAAAGGGCGAAAATGAAAGAGGCCTCCTCCTCGTCCCTCTCAGATTCAGCCGAAATCGTGATACTTTTCGCTTCAAAAATAATAATCCAAAACAATTATTTAAGAATTTTGCACATATATTTTATTTATTAATTACATTTTTATTTATTTTAATTTTGTACTATTTATAAATATATTTTGAAAATAATTTAATGTTTATACATACTTTAACTCTGTTTATTCTATTAAAATTTGAAGAAAAGAAAATCAGTAAATATCATCTGTAATCTGATATCAATGCTAAATAGGTTGTACAGGAGAGAAATGTCTTTGATCGAACACAAGGAGTAAAACAAAACAAAAGCGTTCCAAGTTTATCACTTTTATTGTGTGTTAAATATTTAATTACTTTTAAAAGGTTGCAAAGGTTAAAATGTTAAAATAAAACTACAGTTGAGCAGAGTTCAAAGGATAAGGCATCAGTGTTGGGTGAGACTCTGGTTCTTCTCGAAAAATACGTTCCCCTGCATCGTTAGCTCCTTGCAAAGAGTCGAGAAACGTCTGATCGCGTTGTAGGCAGAGTCTTCAGGGTCTGGACGACACGAATTAAATATAGAAAAATAACGAAAACAATATTACACAAAAGATATTTGAAACTTAAGCTTCACAAGGGTTAAAATCACGATGAAGTTAATCGCTTGGGAGTGATGATGACATATAGTGTCGACCGTCGTCTGGTCGTCTGGGAGAAGGTGGTGGTGGGTGGTGGCGTTTGACTTGTGTGAAATGTTTGACCATCCACAAATCCACTCTCACTATTAGTGTGGACGCATGAAGGCGCTGAGATTAGTAAGGTTTGTGGTTGGTGGTGATGTTGCTATTGTTGTTGCTGTTGCATTTGCTGCTGTCGTGACTGTAGCTTCGGCTTTCGGTGTTGCCGTTGGAGTAGCAGGTGTTCGAACATATGTGGGCGCCTTACCTCCCACCACGCCAGCGGAGGATCCGAATCCGCAGCCTCCCGTGGGATCAGTATGCATGTAGAGTGCAATGTTGGTGGTGGAGCCGGTGTGTGAGCGATTGTTGAGGAAGTCGCGGATGTGCTGAACAATCAGATCGATGGCCACTGCAATAGAAAATGAGAAGCGTGTGTGAGTGGTGACCGTTCAGTTGTCATAACATGCGATTCGATACAAACTTGAATTGGTTGTGGTTTTATTTTCTTTATTTTATTTTGTTGCTCTTTTTTGTTTAGTGAAAATTAACACAAAATAGCAAATGAACTAGAAGCAATTGAAAGAAGTATGTATGTATTTATTTAAGCTTTGTGTTACCTGTACCTCGATCTCGACTCCTTTGCCACTTTCTTCATCATCAGAAGTTTCCATCGTACCGTGAAACCTTTTTGACGTATCCTTGACACAAATTTTTTTTCACTGAATTTATTAACTAATTCGACGAATTTTTAAAGTGCCCCTGGGGTGGATTTAACAGAGAAACACATGGACAACTCCTTGTTTACATACCTTAAGCGATATTTGATTTTTTACTTGTTAGCTTCCCACTTGATTAATAGAATTTGACTGACTTAGAAGTAGACTAAGACTATTATGTTAATAATAACTAACAACGTATGACTACGTTTTATTTTATTCACTTAAAAGTTTTGATCAACAGAAACTATTAATGAAAAATTTTAGAAATATTCACAAGAAAAGAGGAATGAAATAAGATTACAATCTTATATTAATAACAACTTTTGATACTGCTACGAATACATTAGACCAACAATTTTGCTCGTTTTAATTGGAATTGAAGTCGATGTTAAACTAGATATCATAATTGCATTAAAATGTGTTAACAGAAAGCCCAACGGTTGCTTGCATTTTAGTTTAGTTTGTTAAGTTTAGAATAAGTCATTAAGATGCTTAAAACATAGACTATTGGTTAATTAGAACTTTTAACTTAGGTGCGATATATTGTAATTAATATTTTGTTTTATTATAAATTGTATATTCGATGTGAGGTGATTTATATTGGATTTCGTATATACTTAAAATATATTATTGTATTATTTTTACTGGTGTTTAAACATATTGACTTAGAAAAGACATTCGAACTCAGAACTAACTGATGCGAGCGGTATTTTTTTTTTTACTGAAGATAACTCTTTAAAATTAGCTTATTTCGAAGGGTTCTCAAAGACGATTGTAATCAAAGTGAATATATTGTTGACGTGTGATTCGGTTCTTTTCTAGCTTAGATTTTAAAGATTTCAATGTTCACGCTTCATGGCGGTGCCAGAATTATGAATCGCGCTTTGTGCAGTTGCGGCGTTTAAGTTATTAGTGCTTCCGCCCGGTCTAAGGATTTCGCCGATATGATGTACAATGAGATCAATAGCAACTGTAAGAAACATAACAAATAACAGAAGGAAGGAACAAAAAAATAACGTAACAAAAAACACAAATATATGAAATTTCGTATTGGATTTGCTATGAAAATTTAAGCACATCATTACACAACAGCAAAATTAAATAAAATAAGTTCGAGCACAAAATACTTTTTTTTCACGTCCTTATTAACAGAAAAATAGTACATTTATTAATGATTGATTAATTTGTAGTTGGTGTGTGTGCGTGTGTATGTATGTGATATTAAACAATTATTTCAGTTGGGATTGAAGGGATGTAGTCTTTAAAATCAAACTAAGAAAACAAATGCAAAACTCATTGAAATATATTGAACGCTAGTAAACTATAAAAATCAAAGAACAAACAAACAATGAATATAAAATAGCAATAGAGTTAACGCTCACCTGTGTTGTCGGCACCACGTGGTATGATCACATCGGCAAACTTCTTTGTCTGTAAATTAATGTACAAATTAATATATAAAGGGTTTTCTCTAAATAATTTTTTAGTCCTACAGGTGAACAAAACTCCTCAAATGCGGGCTTCACGAATGTCATATACTGCGTCAGAACGGCATCCAAGTCACGACCGCGTTCGTTAATGTCTCGTGGCACTATAAAAAATAACCCCAATTGTATTTGACGGGATTTGCAGATAATGTGAAAATTAATACAGACCTCGTCTGGCCAATCTGGTGTCCGAATCAGTGTCGACGAAGAGTTTCATGTGGAATAGATCACGAATTTTTGGGAAATAAAATACCAAAATGCCCTCAAAGAGCACAACGTCTGCTGGATAAATTGTCAGTTTGTTTTCATAGTCACTGTATTAGAAACAAAAATAATAGAAATGTGATGCAGATTGCATGAATGGAATTTTGTGAGCCTACAGTGAGTTTGTACGATAGTCATAGCTGGGTATCTCAACGCGAAGTCCTTTTAATATGGCTTGTAACGTTTCGAACATTAGTTGCTCGTTGAACGCATCTGGATGATCAAAGTTGAAGAGGCCCTTTTGTGCTTTTGTCTTTTCGGCGGCGGTTAGTTCGCGATAGAAGCTATCCTGACTAATGGTGACAACCTAAAATTGATGTTATTTATGTAAATGTAATCAAATTAAATACATTTATACGTACTTGACGTTGCGTTTGGTCCATCTCAGCTTGACCCAGTTGCTCCATTATCTTTTTGCAAACCGTGGACTAAAGAATAACATTCGTATTGATTACATGAAAACAAATGTAATAATTGTTAATTAAAATGCATAGCTTTCTTATCAGTATGACATGTTTATTCCCATTATCTGAGCACAAACAAAATACCGATAAGATTCGAAAATATTTGCAGACCCTATCAAATTGAAAGTAATATTGAGTTTCATTTTGTGAACTGTGCTTTAATTTAGAATTCTATCAGATCGATTATTTAATGCCTGATCAAGGTGAAACTCGAGCATCTTGTAAATACACTCTGCTTATTGTTTATATGATATAACCACTGTAGGAATCGCTTTCAACGTTCCCATCATGATAAACCCAAATATCCTGTACAAACCTTTCCACTGGCCGTCCCACCAGCGACTCCAATCAGAAACGGAGTTTTCACTTCATCGTTCTTGCTGTCCCCATTGGGTAAACGCAAAGAAGTCGACTTTTCCACATCCATTTTATCGAGAATTTCGTTTTTATTCAATTATGATACTATTAGAAATCAGTAAAAACTGTCCAGGTTTTTTAAACGATTTTTTTCGTAGCGTGTATTATTTTTTCTCGCGATATGTGACAAACAGCTGTTTTTGACAATTCCTCCTCAGTCGTTAGCTGTGTTTAGTTGTGAGCATAGGGTGTTCGGTGTTCAAAATCTCTGATTAATGTCAAAAAAAATGTTCCCACGTTGGCAACGCCGTCGAGGCATCACAATCAGCTGACAGCTCTCTCATTGGATTCCTTCACGCCAGGGATGCGCGCCGAATTTTTGTTTAGCAAAAGTGGCAACTTCGATTGAAGTGACTTCGACAACCCTGTTCCAACCTACACGTGTGGTGTTTACATTGACGACTTGACCGGAGGATTAATTATTCTCCCGAGTAGTTTCTAAATTAATAAATCTCTTATATTTATCAAAGTAATGTTAATTAGTTCCTGTACTCAAATTCTTGCTAAGGCAGGTGAATTTCAAGCGATAATATTCACCAACATAAGAAATTAGAAGTTCTCCATAACTTATATTTACAGAACACTTAAAATTCCTTGTGAATCCGAAACGAGCGCCGCTTTATTCCATTTTTCGTTGTCAAAGTTTCGCTGCTGCAATGTCCGAGGCGCTGGATAAACTGAAGGAAATGGAAGAACAAAATAAAACAGCGAAAAAAGCTGCTGCAGAAGAAGTTAAAAACATTAAATGTTTTAAGCGAGATCTGAAGAGGCGAAAGTGGGTGGACTACAACAACAAGACGGAGGATGAGAATGGAAGCGAGGCGAAGAGGCCTCCATTCGATCCAGCCGATCGGGTAAAACGCAAGAAGACTGCCATTCTCTTGGGTTATTCCGGTGCCAATTACTTCGGCATGCAGCGCAATCCTGGCATGTCCACCATCGAGGAGGAGCTCTTCAAAGCAATGCTCAAGCACAAGTGGATCACCGAAGACAGTTTCGAGCAGGCGCAAATCTCATGCTTCCAGCGAGCTGCAAGAACGGACAAGGGAGTTTCTGCCGCCCGTCAAATCTGCTCAATTAAATTGCGTAAGTTGGAGATTCCACTAGTAAATCAAAATCTTTCCTAATGATAGTCTTTAAACAGCCGATGAACTGAACATTGAAGCATTGAACAAAGATCTCCCCGAGGAAATTCGTCTGTTCGCCGCCAAACGTGTGACGAAGGGCTTCAATGCGAAAGATCAATGCAACGCCCGAACCTACACCTACACATTGCCATCCATAGCGTTTGCCAATTGCGAGGAGAAGCACGATGTGCAGACATATCGAATCGACAGCGCCACATTGAGTAAAGTGTCCGAGGTTCTAAAGTTGTTCGAGGGCACAAAGAATTTTCACAACTTCACCAGCCGCAAGTATGTTCGCCATCTATTGTGATTTTCTATTTGTGCTTGACTATTTTGTTTCCTGTAGAAATTTCCTCGATCCTTCGGCGAAACGTTTTATTATGTCATTCACCTGTTCCGAGCAATTCGTTAGTCCACAAGGCATGGAGTTCGTCACCGTGAAAGTGAAAGGACAGAGTTTCATGCTCCATCAAATACGCAAAATGGTTGGTTTGACAATTGCCATTGTTCGTGGCAACACAACCACTGCTACTTTTGATCGAGCATTGACCGAGGAACGCATTGACTTGCCAATGGCTCCAGGTCTCGGTTTAGTTCTGGACACTGTTCACTACGAACGATACAACAATCGTTATGGAAGTGATGGCATTCATGAACCTCTAACTTGGGAAGAGCAAGAAGCTGAGATCAATGCGTTTATTGAAAAATACATATATGCCAACATATATAAGACGGAGCATGAGCAAAACTCATTGCTAAATTGGATGGAAACATTGTCAATGCATACGTATGAAACGCGAAAAGACGAACCTCCTGTCGATGGAAAAAGCAAAGATAATGATAAAGATGATGACGTAGAAGAATAAATATGCATTATTTTATAAAACGTTACATTCGTTATTTTTATTATGTATTAGTATCTCTTAAAAACATTACATATTTTTAATAAAAAATGCAAAATAAAAAACCATACATAACAAAATGCTTGATTGCGTAACTCTCTTAGAATCGGCCACCCTTCTTCTTCTTGTGGCCTCCCTTACGATGCTGCTGCCGAGGACCAGGAGTGGGTTCCTGATAGAC
Source organism: Coelopa frigida (assembly GCA_017309665.1). Taxonomy (NCBI): domain Eukaryota; kingdom Metazoa; phylum Arthropoda; class Insecta; order Diptera; family Coelopidae; genus Coelopa; species Coelopa frigida. Next base: position 5,832 of record JAFDUT010000129.1, on the reverse strand, counting down.
TGGCGTAACGGGCGAGTTCTTACCCAAGTTGGCACGATTTGACATATCGCTGAAGAGAAATTAAAAAAGTTTTGGTAATGTGTTGTGAGAGCTTTCAATTTGAACTCACTATTGATCCGCTGCTCCAGTCGACATGCCCTGCGAGCCCTTGATAATGTCCTTTGCGCGACGATCACGCTTCTTACGGAAGCCAGTGCGTTCATATTTAGGCAACCAGCGCTCTGGGTCTGGCCCAACCTCTGCATTGTAGTTCTTGGGTAGTTTTCCCTTGCGTTTGCGGTTTCGACTCTTCTTCTTTTCTGCAGCCGGAGTGCCAGGCGATTGCTCAATCTTGGCATTGGCCGATTTCTTGGCTGCCTTCGTAGACATCACCCAATTGGCTGCCTCGAGCGCGTCGATTTCTGAAGCGGTCGTCAGTGTTTCCAATTTGGGCAACTTTTTACTTATTTCCAAAGCGCGTTTCGGATTGAACTGAGCATACGCAATAACCAACTGAGCCAACACTTTCATATCATTTGGATTCAGCTTGAGCAATTCTTCCAAAGAGCTGGCAGCTGTTTCAGTGGCACCGCCACGCAAGTGGAATTCAGCAGCTTGACGCCACATATCGGAAAGATCTGCGCTGCTTTCCTGAGTAAGCAAAATAATAACTAATTAACAAAGCTCAAATTGTTTTCCAGTAAACCTACGTTGTTTTTCTTATACCAATCGACTGCCGATTTGAGAAGTTCCGACGCCGCCGGCTTGTTATCAGTGCCCAAGTAGAGAGTGACCAATGCGGAAACGACTCCTGGCTTGTATTTGGCCTCACCCAGTGAGAGCAGAACATCAATGGCCTCTTTTCGATTGCCCTGTTCAGAAGATAAGTTATTATAATATAAAGCTCATAAACGAGTCGTTTGTACCTGGGACAACAGCAGTTGCATAATGACAAATTTTGAGGCAAATGCGTTCTCCTTGTTTGCAGCGGCATATTTAGTCAATAGCTCTACGGCTTCCTTGTGCTTCTTGTCTTTGCACAGCTGCGAGCAACGAATCAGAAGCGATTCAAATTCCAAGTCAGGATACTGCTGCACCAACTTCTGACACAGCTGCTGCACCTGATCACTGGCGCTGGTGAATAAAGCCAGCAAGCAATTGTTCAAGGCAATTGCTTTCTTTTGACGAGCGGTCAATTTAGGCTCACAGGCCTCCGCCATGGCCGATCGAATTTTCTTCTTCGAATCGAAAACGTTCTGGTCTTTATTAATAACGACCGAATTGTTACTGGCTACAGCCACTAGAACCGGATCTTTAGGCTTATTTTTCAAGCATTCGGCATAGATGAGTCCAGCCTCCTTTTGTTTGCCTTGCATTTGCAAGCAATATGCCAATTGCACGCGAATTATGTCCAGCTCTTCAAGAATCTCTTCCTCGCTAGCTCCATCTTCTTCGAGAGTCTCACGACAGATCTTCTCACTTGAACGCAATTTACGCTCAGCTTCGGCATACTTTTGACGATTGGACAAAATGCAGGAGCCGTTGAAATATTGCTCATACGTCTCCTCAGGAATGTTGGGAATATCCTTTGACTGGAATGGAAGTGTTTTAAACGTTATGCCATGAATTGTGTAATTTTGGGACTCACGTCATCCAAAGCCAGATTCGCGGCAACGGCACTTAGATTGGTGCGACGTTCATCTTCATAGTCATCGTTGGTGTTCTTGATGATTTCCTTGTACGCCTCGAAGCACTCCACATAGCGCTCCAAACGGTAGAGAACCTGGGTGCGCAACTCCTTCAGATTGGGAGGCAGTGGGCTGATTCCCGATCCATCGATGGTCTTCAATGCATTCTCTGGTTTGTTCAGACGGTACTCGCAGTAAGCGCGTTCGAACACCAAGGACGATAACTTGTTTTTCTCGATGAACTTAAATGCCTCCTCGAATTTCGAGATTTGGATCAAACATATGACCTTGCAGTGCAAAGCTGTCTGGTCGTCGGGCGCAACTCCCAGAACTGAAAAACATATATGTATCGAATGATGTGTGGTTGGGCGACCAAAAGCACTCCCAAACTACTCACTGCGATTGACTGCCTTCATCGCCTTGTCGAAATCCCCATTCTGCCCGAATTTATTCACATCTGCATAGGCTGCTTTTATAATAGCCTCTTTGGGATTCGGATCTTTAGACATGTTGCCGAATTCGAATGTTTCGAGTCTTTCAATTTAATTATTTCTTTCTCGGACCACACCAGTAAAATTTTCCTCGACTTTCGCTCGAGTTGGTGACAGAATTGACAACTCACCAATTCGTGAGTAGGAACAGAGTTGCCATCCCCATTTTTTACCATATACAATCTTCTTCTACTTTTTTCATCTTCTGTGGTTATTTTTCTTTTATTATTTTAGTAATTTTTGTGTATTTTTCTTGAATTTTATTTTTCTGGAAAATCTTGTACGTATTTATAAGACAATTTTGATATATTTATTATTCTAGCACACCCTATTTCGACTTTATAATGAAGGATGGCAACAGGGCTGCCGCAATCACTTCAATTGTCACTTTCGATTAAAACACTACGTCACTCCACTTTTTTCGAAAACACTTTCACTTTTGTAGTAACAAAATTTCCATAGTAGGCACGATTTCGATGCATGGTGGCCATTGTTTTTTATTTAGATTAAATGGTATACATATTTATTTGGCTAATCTTTAAGATTACATTTAATTTATGGATCGTCAAAATTTTAAAATTTTACACTTTAAATTTCACTACACTTTTTCTCGCTACACACTTTGCAGGAAAATTCATCAACGGCAGCCCTGATGGCATTCCTACCGAACAAAACAACTTCTGTCAATGTAGTTGGAGTGAGAATTGCATCGAAAAGGTTTGAAATTTTCATTATTCATATTTTTCTACGGCTTTGTTATGGAACAGTGAATACTGGCGTAATAGTAAACATTTATGCGCAGTTAATATTATGAACAATTTATTATTTGGCCAAAAACGAAACTCACAGGTGAATTGCATCAGAAAAGAGCTGGAAAAGTGTTCGAATTGATTTGAAGTGTGAAAAAGTGAGAAAACCCAAGAGGAATTCATCGTCGGAGGGGGTTGTAGGAAAACGGGGAAAGCCAACCTGCCTGCACACGAAACAGAAACAGAACCTGACCGCAGGGAACGGAGACGATCGCAACAGCTGCCACCAACATGAAATGTGAAATAAACATATCAATATTCTCAATATTTTGCGTCATTGCCTCAGGTAAGCTTCAGCCAACAACGGAAAAAAATAGCAAGAAAGAAAACGCAATTGGAACAAATCAATGAATATAATATACGCCCATTATTTTGAATTTCAACAAATTTGTTCCTCGATTCTCTCTCACTGATATATTTCGTTTCTTTTTATACCCTACACCCTGTGGGTAAGGGTATATTCATTTTGTCCTTCCGTTTGTAACGCATTAAAGGAGAGGTCGTAGGTATGGAAAAGTATATATATTCTTGATCAGCGTCACCTCCTGAATCGATTTAGCTATGTCCGTCTGTCTGTCTGTCTGTCTGTCCGTCTGTCTGTCTGTCTGTGTGTCTGTGTGTCTGTCTGTGGAAATAGATTTTGTGAAGAAACGGTAAGAGATACTGATTTGAAATTTTGGATTTAGTATTTCTATATTAATAAGCTACTTGTATGTAAAAATGGGCGTATTCGGTCAACGGACACGCCCACCTCCCATATAAAGCAATAGGTTTATATGGCATATCTGGTGAACTGTGGTATATATCGGGATGAAATTTTATGTGTGATCATGTATCACCGATACAAGCTCACGTGCAAAAATGGAAAAGACCGCCCATCGGACACGCCCACCTCCCATATAAAGCAAATGGTTTATATGGCATATCAGGTGAAATATGGTATATATCGGGATGAAATTTTGTGTGTGATCATGTATCACCGATACAAGCTTACATGCTAAAAATGGAAAAGACCGCCCATCGGCCACGCCCACCTCCCATATAAAGTAAAAGGTTTATATGGCATATCTGGTGAACTATGGTATATATAGAAATGCATTTTTATTGTGTGTGATACGAGGTTATAATCCGAAAATGGATCGCCCAACGCACACGCCCACCTCCCATATAACTATAAAGTTCAATATGGGTTAACTGTAACATATATCGGTATGATATTTTTTTTTTGTTCGATCAAGTAGTATTACTATGACATCACATGACCGAATTTTGAATATAAATATAGATAAATTAATAAAACAACACAAAATTTATATTCAGTTTTTTTTTTAATATACCGGCGTTAGATATTACTGCAATGACGTATGATACTGTTTACAGTTGTCATGATGGCGTAGTTATAAGTATTAACTAAAATCATTTATGATTTATAACGAAATGTATTATTAGTTGTTTATAAGAATTAGATAAATTCATAAAATAATACAAAATTTCTATTCAGTCTTATTTTTTTTTTTTAAATTAAAGTTATATGTCAGCAGGGTGTAGGATATGTAAACTTCGGCCTGGCCGAAGTTAACCGTTTTTGCCTGGGTGGACCAGGCAAACCGGGGGAGCGAAGCGACCCCGGTGCGCTAGTTGAATATTTGTATTGATTTCCTGTGCTTTTCGACGATTGCAGTGAAAGCGTATTACGTTGAAGTAACAAGCTCTGGCTCCGCATTGCTGGGATCCACAGTCAATTTCACAGCAACTCTCTACGATGGTGGACGAGTGGCGCCGTCGGACAAATACAGTTTCAACTGGGAAGATAATACCAGCCCTGAACCGCACTCACTGGTAAGCTCTCGATTTTTCTTCGGAAGGAATGAGTAATATGCATTTTGTCAATTTTCCTCTTCAAGTTTTTTATCTTTGCTTTATTCTTGGCCGCACTAGCGATTTCAATTCCAGTTTTATCTCATTAAACTCTTACGAATTAAAGAAATTTAAATGACTTGGTTTCCATTTGATTGAACTTAGTAACGTAATGAATGTAATGTATGTAATCGGTCTCAGTGCATTGCATTGTGATCCACGTCTATTGTATTGCCAAAGCAATTTCCGCACACAATGAAAATTATTGCGCCTCTCAGGAAACTCCTATTTTCACTAAATTACTGTGATTGTTAGTGTTCAACGTTCCATTGATCCATTGTAGAACTTGCTCAATGAATTAATTAAGCATTTAATATCCTTTCTATTCATCATTCTCGTGCAATGTCTCAAATCTGCTGATTTTGAGCCACTAATTACAATTGGCAATCACGATTACAGTAAAAATAAACCAGAAATAAATAATCCATTTAAAGATGACCGTCTCATTTACATAGTTACTTATCAGAAATGTGCTGAAAGTAGGGCATGAAGATTTCTTGTTCCACAGTTTTGTTTATTGTCTTTTTTGAATGCTATATTATTATATGAAACTCTTTTTACTCTATTTACAGACCATCGAATCATCATCACCATATTGTAATTGGTCGGTGAAATATCCACATGGCGGTGCTATAGCGCCTGGAAAATACCGGGTCACTCTGAGTGTGCAACGGAAAGTTTTCTATATATGGTACAACATAGCTACAAATCACGCGGACTATGAGTTGTCCGACAATTTAACGGGAGAAATGCTTCTCGTGCAGGGTGATCTCAAGAGAAAGAAGGAATTTGTTTCCACGAAGGTTCCGGTAAATCACACAATTGATTTACGACAAGCAGATCTTGAATACTTGGAGAGCAATGCCACAAGTATCCAGACGTATTGGTTCCAGAATTGCACCTATTTGGGCATGGCAAATGGCTTAAGTTATGAAGCGGTCTATGAAA